>CABHPR010137219.1:0-19090 GCA_902168415.1 Peromyscus melanophrys | reverse complement strand
GTGTGTGTGTGTGTGTGTGTGTGTGTGTGTGTGTGTGTGTGTGTGTGTGTGTGTTTGTGTGTTATGCTAGGCTGGCTTTGAACCTGTAAGTAGCTGAGAATGATCCTCCTGTCTCCACTTCCCAATTGCTAGAATTACAGGCATGTGTCACTACACCTGACTTCTGTGGGTCTAAAGATCGAACCTGGGTCCTCTGCCAGAGCAGCCAGTGCTTTTAACCACAGAGCCATGCTGCCTTCCCCAGTCATCATTCTTAAACAGATGTCCATGATACATGTGGCTTAGTGCCGAGAAGATGAGGGAAGCAGAAGCAGTGTCGGGTCTGATCTTGTGGAGAGTCAAACTGCGTGGCGGAGGGAGGTGGTCACTAAGAGTGTTGAAGATTATGTAAATGGTCAGCAGAATGACTGTGCAGCCAGGGCTCCTCTCCTGAGGTGTGGGGCAGCTGCAGGCTCTCCTTCCTACTGGGTGCTCTCCTGTCACCCTAAGGAGGTGGGTTGACCAGGTTGGAAAGTCACTGGTGATTGACCCCTCCCCCAGACCAGCAGCCCGCGGAACCAGGAACTGAAGTGGGGCCTCTCCTCATTGATCAAAAGATCAGGCTCTGAGTCTGTTTCTGACCCCAAATGAAGAAATCATGGATAAGTTTTAAATCCCGGGGTGCTGGGTTCCCACCACCGCTGATGTAATAAGCCAATCAAACTGAATTAATAAATCCAGGTTTAATGAGCAAAGCAATCCTGGGTGACCCTTGGGAAGGCAGGGAAAGAGTCACAGAGGAAGGGTCATAGAGGAAGGAAGGGTCATATGGCAAATATGGCTACCAGGCCTAAGTACCCTGGAGGTGTGGTCTTGATCAGCCCCAGGGAGGGGCTGCTGTTTGGCAGGCTTTGAGGGGGTGGGTTTGGGAGAGAGATGGGGGAGGGGAGTTGAGGTGGACCTTCCACCAGAACCTTCCAGACTCTTTGGGTATATGGATGCCAGGGGCTGAGGTGGAGCTTCCACCAGACTCCTTGGGTATAGGGGTTCCGGTTCAAGTCTGGCTATTTTCTGTGGGCATGGGGCAACATGGGGCAGGGGAAGTCAGCAGTCGGTGGGCTCACATTTAACAGGAGGGGTTGAGCATCCAGTTAGCTGTCATCCTGGGGACCTCAGGCACCAGTTTCTTTGGGAGGCGGAGAAGGCAGGTTACTGAGCCATCACATCTGCTGTTTCCCTGGAGGTTGGGAGTGCATCCAACCTGCCAGTATTTGCTTGGTTGGCATCCTCAGAGCTGGTGCAGGGGCTGGTGTACCTGGAGGACCCCCTGTGGATTGGCCTTGGCATGAGTCTGGCAGGAGGGGTGGACCTGTGCAGGAACCTGTAAGTGTGTAAAACAGCTGGAACAGATTTACATCTTGGTGTCATAACAAAAGACTATCCTGTATGGAGTCTGTGAATGAGGGCTTGGGGGTGGGAGGGGGGAAAGCTGTAAAACTGGCAAGTCTATTAATCCCCGGTAATCAAACACCATCAGATCTGAGAAGGATAGGTAAATGAGCAGAAGTGAGATGGTTTTCCTGCAGTCAGTCCCAAATCTCTCTGTGATTGCTGGGGGACAGAGCCATGCCCAGAAGATCTGATGGATTTTTTTGTGGAGTAGGAATTTGGAGAGATTGACCACCTTGGCTTTGTAGCATGGGGCCATCAATCCCCCATTGCTCTACTTATTCACAGTCTGGACAGGATCTCAGAAGCAGTCTAAGGCAGCTTTTCACTGTGTGGCTGGCCCTGCCGCACCCAAAGCAAGCCTCCAGGTGGAGGTTCTTCTGTGGCCATCTGTCTTCTTGGAGGAGATACAGGATGCTGCCAGGAGCTGACATGTCTCTCTATCATAAAAAGCTTTTATATCAAATGCCATACTCTCAGATCTCTAAAGGTGTTTGACCTGGGGAACAAAATCTGTTAGGTTTACCATCAGATTCAGCAAAGCCCAGCGGCAAATCCCGAGCCTGGGCAGCTAGTTGTAATAATCAGCTGAGCTATAAGCAAGACACACAACATGCAAATCCAGACATCCAAGACAAGTTAAAACAAGCATGAGTGGCCACACATACGATTCCATCCATACACAGAAAGAACACAGGATTTTTAACAGAAAGACCTACAAACTTTTCCAGGGTAACTGTGTCAGATGACTAATTTAAAATCCTAAAATGAGAGTTTACAGTATAAAGTGGCACAGGAATAAAACATACTTCTTGGCCATGATGCAGCTCCCATCAGATTGGGACAGCCCGCTGCCCAGAGAAGGCGCTGCGAAGGGAAATTGAATCAGAACAGCAAGTTGAGAATTTTAGAAAAATAAATTTTTAGGAGAGAGGAAGGTGTGGTAGCATATTGAAGGGCATGGATTTAAGGGCGGAGCAGGCAGGTAGAATTTTAGGACAGTATGGGGTGGGGAACCAAAGGAGGCAGTTGTCAGAGGGGCAAGAGCTATGTGGAGAACACAGCCGGTTGCAGCTTAAGCTGTGGGTCTCCCTGTCTGTTGTGGGAGGGGAAGCAAACAGCCGTGTGCTGGGCATGAGTACCAGCGTGGCCAGACCAAGCATCAGGGAAGCAAAGGCATCTGAGAGAGCAACAAGTCGGGGAGACTGGGACAGCGATTGGGCGGAAGCATTAGATACAGGCAGGCAGAGGAGCAGGAGATTGCCTACAGGCAGAAGCCTGGATCAGGGAGGAAGGGCAGAGACATAGACAGACTCGGGAAGGGAGGGGGCAGGAATGCCATGCTCAGAAACCTGGCTAGGGGCTTGAACCAATGTACGATGTGAGTGTCCCAGTTTAGATATATTTACAGGGGATCGAACTTGGACCTGGAAGTATCCATTCGCAAGCCATTAGCCAGAGACCAGGAGACTATGATGCTCTGGGAGACTAGGACTGAGTGTCCTCTGAGATAGCCTGAGGCCAAAACAGGGGAGATTTGGTGTGGAGCAGAATAGAAAAGAGAGAAGCAGGTCCTTCCTGGAGGCCTCCTGTTGGTTTTGCCCTTGAGTTCTGGGGAATGGTTCTAAATCCTCTTGAACCCCCCTTTGCTGCCTCAGCTTAGCTTCTGTGGGTTTCTGTTTCCTGTAGCTTCAGAACTCTGGCCACTCAGTTGTCCCTGCAGCAGGTTGAGGGATAGTCAGTGATCACAGAGAAGATGTGGAGGGAGCGGCATAAGCTGAGTCTATGGATGGAGCCAGGGGGACAAGACAGGGAGTGCCCATCAGGCAGTGCGATGTCTTACTGGTTGTTGCGGCATCCTGCATACCCCAAGTCGCCTCCAAATTGGAACTGCCACAAATCTGTCGATGAGTCCATTACCAAAAAATTGTTTTTCTGATCCTAATGGTGGGTTGGTACCTGTGGGTACATCTGCATAATTGAGCAAGCATGCCTGCCCAGATTGTTTGAAGAGAACGAGGCTGGGGCTAAGGAGTGATCCAAAGTCTCACCCTGACTCTTTACAGCCCCTCAAAGCCATCTTCCATCCCCAGATCCAGCCAGCTCTTCGCTCAGATCCCTGAGGCTCCTGTCACAGTGTATGGGTATGGATGTGTGTATGTGTGTATGGGGTGTGCACATGTGTATGGGGGTTGCTTGTATAGGGGTGTGTATGTGTGTATATGTGTGGGTGCTTGTGTAGGAGTGTGCATGTGTGTGTATGGGGGGTGCTTGTGTAGGGGTGTGCATGTGTGTATGTGTGGGGAGCTTGTGTAGGGATGTGTATGTATGTATGTGGGTGGGTGTTTGTGTAGGGGGTGCATGTGTGTATGTGTGTGGGGGCTTGTGTAGGGGTGTGTATGTGTGTGGGTGCATGTGTAGGGGGGTGCATGTGGAGGTTGGGGGACAACCACAGGAATCATCTTCAGTAATATGTCTATTTCCTTTGAGACAGGCTCTCTTACTGGCCTGAAGTTTACCTCTTAGACTAGACTGGTAGGCCAATCCCCAGCGATGCTCCTGTCTCAGCCTCCTCAGTGCTAGGGATATGGTGTGGACTACCACATATAACTTTTTAAATAAAGCTTCTTGAACTAGTCCCCCATGTACTTTATCAACTGCATCCCAGCCTTTTCTCCAACCTTTTTTAAAAATTCCCAGCCAGGCATGGTGTTGCACATTTTAAATCCCGTACTCAAGGAGGCAGAGGCAGGAAGGTCTCTGAGAGTTCAAGGTCTACATGATGGGTTCCAGGTCAGCCAGGGCTACATAGCAAGACCCTCTCCAAAAGAGGAAAGCATTCCCTGAGACTGGAGAGATGGCTCAGTGAAGAAGAGCTGAGTTCGATTCCCAGCACCCCTATCAGGTGGCTCACATCTGCCTGTAACTCTGGCTCCAGAGGCGCCTGACTCTTCTGGACTTGATAGGCATTGGCACCCACGTGTGGATACCTACTGTGCTGGCTAGTTTTATGTCAACTTGACACAACTAGTGTCATCAGAGAGGAAGGAGCCTCAGCTGAGAAAATGCCTCCATAAGACCAGGCTGTAGGCAAACCTGTAGGGCATTTTCTTAGTGATCCATGGGGAGGGCCCAGCCCATGGTGGGTGGTGTCATCCCTAGGCTGGTGGTCCTGGGTCCTATAAGAAAGCAGGCTGAGCAAGCTATAAGGAGCAAGCCAGTAAGCAGCATCCTCCATGGCCTCTGCATCAGCTCCTGCCTCCAGGTTCCTGCCCTGCTTGAGTTCCTGCTCTGACTTCCTTCAGAAGCATAAGCCAAATAAACCCTTTCCTCTCCAACTTGCTTTGGTCATGGTGTTTCATTACAGCAGTAGTAACTCTAACTAAGATACCCATATGCAGCCCACACATACCCACAATTAAAAACAATGATAAAGTAAATCTTTAAAACACAATCAAAAATCACAATGAATTTTTCTTTCCAATTGAATTTTCCACAGAACTTTCCTGATTAAATCCGCTGCCTCTGGCTTTGGGCTTTCCTCCCCTTCTGGGTTAATCTTTACTAATCAGTGGTGAAATACGTTCCCTCATGACTGTACATCTTTCCACAGTCTTGGACAAATAAATGAAAGAATTAAGGTGGCCTTGTGACCTCTGCCATTCGATTGGCACAGCTTTTGCCTTCTTGCTTCCACCCATACAAACCGTGACACAAAGGTCACCGAGATCCCTGGACTTATTTAGATGCAGCAGTGGCATCATTGACACTGTCATGGGGCTAACCCAGATATTTCATAGTGTGGAGATTTTTCAACTAATGAGAGGAATTTGGGGAAAGATTAAGGTCACTGGCCCTCATCTGAGTTGATTGGTCTCTTGGAATGAGATGTTAATTGTGAAATTGATAGGCAGATTTCCATTTGATTTTTTGAACCCCCAAATAGTTTGTGTTTATAATTAAAATAATAGAGATGGAAAATGTCCAGTTCAATCACTGCAGTCTCCTGTTCTCAGGCCACAGAGCTGGTGTGGTGCCTCAGTGCGTGCAGGTCACAAAGCCTTTTATTTTGTCTCTGATGCTGGAGGAAGGGGAATTGCTTTGAGTCTGGATAGGCTGACATCTCAGATGAAGGAGAATTCTAACGTTAGAATTACAAGCAAACAAACAATCAACCCACAACTAAAAAAGATGTAGGACCATTTTTGCATGTGTAACAGATGATTTTCATTGTCTACAATTAAGGTTATTATACTCAATTCCTTCGCGTAACCAGTGCTCACCGGGCACCTAGCCTATGCAGGGCTGTGCTGTAAGTGTTAGGGAAACAGTGGTGGACTGGAAAATTGGGTCTCAGCTTGAGTTCTGGTAGGGAGGGTTCTGAGCATGGGAGCAGTAGACAGGATGTTTCTCCATGGTGGATGGGCCTGACCGACTTGTGGAAAATGTGTTAGACCAGGGCTGAGTAGGAGAAAAGAGATGGACTGGGTGATCCGTGGGGTAGGAGGTGGCAATTGTTTAGACTTGGTGGGAGCAGTGGGGAAGGGCTGGGTAGGGAAGTTGAGTGGAGAGAACCAGCTGATAGACAGGCCATGGTGGGTAGAGGAGAGAGATGGGGTGACTCTGTTTCACCACATGAGCTGATGACCATGCCAGGAGCCATGCTGCAGGTGGGAAACTGGAGAGACGAGTCAGTAGCCCCTTTCTGGATGTCTTGACTGGGAGACTTATCCACCTGTTCTGACAAGTTGCTGGACCCCTGGTTTCCCGAGGAGGCTGTGGAGTTTGGTCCTTCATTGAGGGTGACAGAATCATCTAATTTGAAGGAAGACTAGGGAATGATTTTCATGACAGTTTAGAATGGCAGAAATGTCTTGGCCAGCTGCCACCCTGGAAAGCACCAGGGAAAAAAAAGGAGTTCAATAAAATGAATGAAAACTTCTCAGTGTAGAGACTGAAAGGGAGAAGCGTTGACTTGGCAGCAGTGCTTGGATTGTGAATGGAGAGTTTGGGTAGAGCGTTTCTTTAAGAGCCAGATACGAGGGGATGACCAGATGTGTGTTTGAGCTGCCTCCATAGCAGGTCCTGAGCTGGGTTCTCAGTGAAAAACCATCACTTACAACCTCTGGGGCATCTGGCCTGTTACCCGACTTCTCTGCACTTATGTTTTGAAAGTTTTTATCTTCGCAGAACACTCACATTATTATGTGACCACCAATTTGTCCCGTACCCACCCCTCTCCTTTTTTTGAGCAGAGATCTACCAAGCTGCAGCTTGAAAATACTGGGGCAATAAGAGAGTGCTAGCACATGAATTGAATCAATTACAGCCAAATCAAGTGCTTTTCTGTAGGCACAGGTCTTACCTTGAGTGAGTGGGCTGTGTCAGCCGTGATGTTTAAAACCCTGAGACAAGCTTCTGTGCCCTTGAGGCTCTCCATCTACCATTGTCTAAGAGTATCCCGGGTGACAGACTCAGGGTGTTCTGTAACCTTGACTGTGTCTCTAACAGAGATAGAGTAAAAGAACCTGAGGTGCCTAAGAATGAAATGATCCTGTACACTTTAGAAGGAGCTTTAGAAAGCAGTGCTTTTCGTGTCTACATCCTAAGAATGTGTGTGGCAAGGGACATATGAACACACACACACACACACACACACACACACACACACACACACACACACACACACACACGTACCTGACACAGCCATTCATTTTGGCTTAGATTTAGGGGGATTCTGTTTGATTGATTTTAGGTGGGTATTGTCCAACTAGGATCAGCAGAGCAATACTCAGAATCTTGGCTGAGTCCACTATCCCCTGCTACCTTGCTGGTACATCATTGTCTTAGGGATTCTATTGCTGTGAAGAGACACCATAACCACAGCAACTCTTATAAGGAAAACATTTCATTGGGGTGGCTCACGTACATTTCAGAGGTTCAGTCCATTATCACCATTGATGAGGAGCATGGCGGTGTGCAGGCAGACATGGTGCTGGAGCTGAGAGTGCTACATCTTGCAGGCAACAGGAAGTCAACTAACACACTGGGAGGTATCCTGAGCATAGGACACCTCAAAGCCCGCCCCCACAGTGACATACTTCCTCCAACAAAGCCACACCTAATGGTGCCATTCCCTATGAGATTATAGGGCCAAACTACCACAATCACCCAACTTACTTCAGTTTTCCTGACGGAGCTTAGTTGTTTTTGGTGGAAAGTCTTCATGCACAGAGCCAAATCTGGTAAGACATACCCATCACAGCCAGGCCAGAGTGCTTGTGGAAGTGTCTCATGGTGACAATGACTTGTGGAGTCTGCAGGCTGAAAGCGATTCTGCAGATCCTGGGGCCACTTTCACCATGGGATGCTCAAGCTTAGCAGAGTACTTTCCCATGGTGAAGGATACTGTGTTTGGGTGTGTGATGCTGCCTGGGAGAGAGAGGTGGGAAGGGACATGGTGCCAGCCGTCTAGCACCCCAGCTTAGAGGCAGAAGAACCCCTTTTCCCTCTGTTGGTTCAGTATCTGAGAGCTTAATGGGACACACCAAGCATGTATTATACTGTCTGAGTATCCAACTGTCTACCCTATGAGATTTAGAAGCTTCTTTGTTGGTTTCATAGGGAAAAGGTGTAGCTGTCTAAATGAGAATGGCTCTTATAAGTTCATATGTTCGAATACTTGGTTCCCAGTTGTTGGAACTGCTGTGGGATGTCTTTTTGTATGCTGTGAATATGTGTTGCTATGATTAGTAAATAAAGAAGCTACTTTGGCTTATAGCAAGTCAGGTTATAGCCAGGCAGAAAATCCAAGGGAGAGACAGGAAGAAGAAAGGAGAGGTGAGGGAGACATCATCTCACCATCCAGGGAGCAGCATGTAATGGTACACAGGTAAAGCCACGGAATACGTGGTGACATATAGATAATAGAAATGGGCCAAGTTCAGTTATAAGAGCTAGCTACAAAGAAGATTCAGCCATAGGCCATCCAGTTCGTAATTAATATAAACCTCTATATGTTTACTTGGGTCTGAGAAACTGCAGGACCAGATGGGACAGAGGAAAACTTCTGACTACATGGAACAGTTTGGGAAGAATTAGGAGGTATGGCCTTGGAGGAGGCATGTCACTGGGGGCAAGCTTTGATGTCTCAAAAGACTCAGTGCTATTCCCAGCATCTCTCTGTTTGCCTTGTACTTGTGGATGCAATGTGAACTCTGAACTACTGCTCCAGTGCCATGCCTGCCTGCTGCCACGCTCCATGTCATGATGGTCATGGACTCTAACCCTCTGAAACTGTAAGCCTGTTGGTCACAGTGCCTTATCCCAGTCATGGAGAAGTAACTCAGACAGACAGAAGTGAGGATGCAGCAATTTAGGAAAAAGAGTAAGTAGACTTTAGGGGTGAGAACAGAGATTGGTTTCACTTCAGTGTCCCTTCTAGTGGATGAGAGCAATCTGGGGCAGGACTCCCCAAACCCAGTGTCTCCTAGAAGTGCAGACCTGTAAATTAGACAGTAGATAGTTAGAGGAGGCTCTTCTTCCCATGCTGTACTTTTGGTTCTCCGGGACTTATTTTTGATACCATTTTCTGAGTCCTACCCCAGTGTGATGCTTACTCCCTCTCAATACAGCTTAAGGGACAGGAAGTGGACAAGTGCCCCACATTATCTGGTTCCTGAAGGCCTTTCTAGCATACGCTGTGACAGGAGCCTCAGGGATCTGAGTGAAGAGCTGGCTGGATCTGGGGATGGAAGATGGCTTGAGGGGCTGTAAAGAGTCAGGGTGAGACTTTGGATCACTCCTTAGCCCCAGCCTTGTTCTCTTCAAACAATCCGGGCAGGCATGCTTGCTCAGCTCTACAGTCTGCTTTGGCTCACCAGCTTCTTGCTAGAGTGTTTATTCCTCACTCCCTCACTCCAGGTGGGGAGTCTGAGGGAGCTGCTGGGCTGGGTGGACAGAGACCCAACCCCGTACTGAAGGATGATCCAGGAAAGACATAAGTGTCGTAACAACGCAGTGCAACAAAGAACGCGCAAGGCTCCTCCACTTCCATTTCTGCTTTCTTCCTATCGTAGCCCATGTGCCCACAGGGTAGGGTTTACAGTTCCTCTATTGACAGTGAGGGGACTCCAGCTTAGGGCAGGCGTGTCAGGTCTCTATGGGGGCTCAAAAGGTGACACCCTAGAGTGGAAGCCTCAGAAGCAAAGCTTCTCTCTGACTCTCCCATCTCACATCCTTGGTCTCACCTGAAGCAAGCAGAGAAACTGTAATTGCTGTCCCCAAGGTGAGTCACAATGGTGGGGTTGTCTGAGAGTGGTAGAGCCTTTCTCAAATCCGTGAGCTTAACTCAGGGAGCTACGGTGACTGAGCATCCCCAAAGCCACTCTAACACAGTGGCTTGCGAGTTCATTATCTTCTGCCAAAGTAAGATAAGAAAACTCCACTGAGTGAGCCGAGTGAATGGGGAATTGTTAAGAAATTTTTAAAGAAGGCTCTAAGGTAGGAATGGCTCTGTGCTGACATGCCCAGTGACCATTTATGGGTCTTATGTTGGGAACCAGATGAAGATTGAGGCTGTCTTTATGGGGACTGGTCATTTTCAAGCCCATCCTGGGCTCTGCTGGTAAGGCAGCCCGTGCACTATGAACACTCTCTAGGCCCCACTGAGAGGTCTTCATCTGTTACTTGTCCAGTCGGGGGAGTGGTCAGACGTGACCAGCTCATGACCCAGTATGGGCCCTGCCCATTAGCGTCTAAGAAGAGCTAACTCCTGTCTCAATAGGAGCAGAACCACATTCCCCAAAGCCAACCATGGACTCTAAAAACACACTCTTTTACATGCCTCTCTGTGTAAGAGCTGGGCCTTAGAGGAATCACTCCCGACAGAGCCCTGCCACACATCCTGGAGGAAGAAATGCTACAACAGGGAGACTGGCTAAGAGCATCTACTATTCTCATGAAGGACCCAAGTTTGGTTTCCAGCACCCACATGGTGGCACATCTGTCTGTGACTCTTGCTCCAGAAGATTGAATGCCTCTTTTGGCCTCTTCAGGAACTGCACACATGTGGTGCACACACATTCATGAAGGGAAATATTCATACAAGTAAAAATAAATAAATCTTCAAAAAAAAAATACTACAACTACTGAGGGGCCAAGAAGCGTCTGGACAGACAGGTCCCCTCTTTTACTAACACCCCTTTTGTCCATCATATTTCTACCATGCCTCATCAAACTGAAGCATTCACCCTGCCTCTTTGAGCCTTGCCTTCAGTCTGAAGGGTCCAGTGTCATAGCAAAACTATGATCAAATAAATTTAGGTTGATGCAAAACACAGCTCTCACCTCAAAAGGAATAAGAGACAGTTTATTTTTTTAGCCGAACGTGAGTGGCCATAGCTAAAACACGCGTTCTACCGTGGAAGTGGTCATATGACATTTTATTAGTTATAGAACAAAGAAAGTCTTATCAAATACATTGGTGGAGACTGCAGGTGGGTGGTTTACAGCAAGGCAGGGAGACCTCTGCTGTAGGTTTAAGATGCTGACGGCATCCTTAGCTTTTCCATCGGTGAAAGTCAGTGGACATGGCTAAGATACGTCTTAAAGGCTTTAGCAGTCAGAAGGATGACACAGAGGTAGAGAATGAATGGTTTTTCAAAGCAACTGAAAATAGCCCGAGATAACTTGGCTCCGGATTTGCACCATTCAAACTCTCCATAGTCTTGACATTCTATTCAGTTACTCAGCTTGTAAAATCTTCCGCACATGGGTGGTTCCTTTCTGCCTTCAGTTGCTTTTTGTTATTTTTTGATTGTAACTTGTTGGGCTGGTCAGTTTTTTTTGTCAACTTGATACAAGCTAGGGTCATTTGGGAAAAGGGAACGTCAGTTGAGAAAATACCTCCATCATATTGTCTTTGATGACAAGTCTATGGGAGCATTTTCTTGATCAATGATGGATGTGGGGGAGCATCCCATGATGGGTAGTGCCCCTGGACAGGTGGTCCTTGAAAGGTTTCCATACCCTGATATTAAGTTTCTCCACAGATGCAATAAATCAGATTAGGCTGAAGTAAAAGTCCAGGTTTAATGAGCAAAGCACCCTGGGTGATTCTAGGGGAAGACAGCAGGAGAGAAATCACGTGGCAGGTCTAGGGATACCCTTAAATACCCTGTAGGCGTGGTCTCGAGCATCTCTGGGGAAGGAGCTGACCCTTGGCGGGCTTTCTGAAGGGCAGGGTCTGGAATGGGAAGAGTGGGCTTGGAGTGGAGATTCCCAGCAGTCCTGGGTTGTATAAGAAAGCAAACTGGGCAAGCCATGGAGATGGAGTCAATAAACATCTTCCTTGGCTTCTCTTTTAGTCCCTGCCTCCAGGTTCCTGTCTTGAGTTCCTGCCCTGACTTTCCTAAGGGATGAAATGCGATCTGAGAGCCGTAAGATGAAATAAATCCTTTCCTCCCCCGGTTGCATTTGGTCATAGTGTTTAACACAGCAGTAGAAAGCTAACCAGAACACCTTTCTTTCCCCTCTCCTTCCCTCTCTCCCCTCTTTCTGTTTGTCTGCTTGTTTGTTTTTTGAGACAGTTTCTCACTATGTAGCTCTGGCAGGCCTGGAACTTGCTATGTAGATCAGGCCTTGAACTCACAGAGGGCTGAAAGCCACCCTAGGAAATAGACTAAAGTATTGGTGCTTGGCTCACATTCCTCTCCCAGAGCAGCATTCAGGAAAAATCACGGCATTCCCCCACTACCTCTCCACCCCCATGCAAACAGCTGAGCTGCCCCTTGCTTCTTATAGCTGTCCAGTGGCCTGTGCTCAAAGAGTGGGAGGTTTACCATTTACTTACAATAGAAGACTTGGTGTGTGTGTGTGTGTGTGTGTGTGTGTGTGTGTGTGTGTGTGTGTGTGTGTGTGTTGGCAGGAGCTGGGAATATGGAGGGAGCAGAGAGACCCTCAGGCTCCATGCCCAGTCCCGGAGATTTCCCAGGAGGGAAACCAGCCTCCGGCAGCAAGCCAGGAGTCTCCCTCATTGCTCCAGCAAATGGGACCTGGAGGAGCTGTGCATGTTCCCACTGCTGATAGGTAGCAGGAGGGTGAGGATAAAGGGCATCATGTGCCCCCCAGGACCCTCACCACACCCAGAAGGAAACCTGAATATTTGTCTTATTTCCTGTAGGCCATTTGGACTTATTTTCTCAGTCCAGAGAAAAGCTGCGGTGTAAACTAAGGATCCGTTCTAGGGGGCCTGTTGGCTCCTTGGAGTCTGTAATTGGGGCATTGAAAGGATACAAAAAAAAAAAAAGCCTACAGAAGAGTGGATGATCTTTTATACTTAAAGTTCCCCCCTCTATAAAAGCGACGTATTACAAACCTCTTTCTCCTCTCGAACATTTCTTGCTAAGTGCATTCTGATGCCACATTGAAACGCAAAATAGCTGGAATCAAGCAGGCTCCGAAGGCTATTTATATGCTAATCTCTATTTCCCAAGCCGAAGCAGGAACCTCGAGCTCAGAGCTGCTTCTAATGATGGCTCAGCTTTAACCTCTCTGGAAGAAAGAAAAGTATTTTCCTTAAGAAAACAACTCAGTTTCTTTAAGATGAAATGTAATTATCTATTATCAGATGTCCCTTAAAATGCAAGGCCTATTAAGGCTGCTAAAAATATTGAAGCCCTAATTTCACCATAATAGCATTTTAATTTCAGCAAATCATGCTGCTATTGTTACAGGACATTTTGTGGTAGGGATGTGGTAAGAGGTCCATCTTAGCTTTTTTCTTAACATTTTCTCTTCTTTGAGAAGTACAATTAAATCATCGCAATCATCTAACCTTGCTCGACACAAAATTTTACTTATGAAGTGCGAAAACAATGGTCATTAGCATTTAAAAGAATTTATTTTAAAAGTAGCTAAAGTTTAATTGCTTTAAATATTCTTGTTGGAATGTGCAGTCGCTGTTGGTTCAACGTTCGTATTAAAGAGAGACGGTGTTTAATTGATTGCTGAATTTCATTGAAAAATATTTACTTTCTTTCTGGGCAAAGTACAAAAGAGATGTCTTGATGGACCCTCTGGGAGGAATGATGGGGGGGGTGAGTACTCTGTGAGGGAGTTGCTGGCCAGGTGACCCACCTCTGCATTGGGATTTTTTTTTTTTTGATGTGTGTGTGTGTGTGTATGCATATGTTGCTTTCCTATCAAGTTTCTTGAAGGACCTCACAACCCCTCTTTGTGTAGATGGCAACAAGAAAGTATGGTCCCAGTGCCGCCCCTGAAACTTGTGTTTTCCTTGGATCCTGAGAGTAAGGACGATGATTGAGACATGTGATGCTGGGTTATCCCGATTGTCTACTAACCTTTCCAGTCAGGAGAAGAGAAGGGTGGGCCTCTCTCTGACAGGTGTTCTGCCCACACCTGTTAGGTAGTTCTGGCAAAGTTCTGACCAGCTTAGATCAACCCACCCTCTCTCTCCTCTGAGATGACATTTTGGGCCACCGTAAAGGGGCTGAGCCGGTGTGAAGTCTCACAGGTTTTATAGGGATCTTGAGTTGGGGGAGGGGGAGCAGGCTCTGGCTGGAAGAGAGGTGATGAGCAATGCATGGGGAGAGTGGCACAGGCTCCAGAGGCCATTGGCTAGGTTGGTGAAGGGGGCGGAGTCAGCACTGTTGGAGGAGTAGAGTGTCTGTCACACATCCTGCCAATTTCTTCCTGGCTGTCATTTAATCCTCACGATGACATCATGCCAGAGGCTTTTATCCGGTTTTCCAGAGGTGGAAACTGAGGCTGGCAGGGCTCCATTTACTGCAGCTTAAGTCATCCAGTGGGATCCATCTGGTGACATCCTCCATGCTCTGCTGCTTTCTTCCGTCAGTGTCTGCCTGGAGCCCCTCCCTTAATTCTTTGTGGTTTAGAGCTGATTCGATTAGATTTCTTTCCTGGCACCTGTGGTTTGGGTCTGTCTGGACCCGCAGACACCCAGAATCTGAACAGTTTCACCCAATTCTGTCCTCTTTGGCTCTTGGTTTCCTTCTTGTACAATGGAGACCTTGGATGACCTAGTCCTCAAGAACTCTTCTGGGTCTGAATTTCTGTGGCCTGAGTCTCCATGAGGAATTAGTGCCCACTTCAAACTAGACCTGAGTGGGGCTTCAGAGATGGTGACATGGGACCTGGTCTCCCCGATGAATGCCTGCACAGCCAGGTCCCTGTGGCTGCACATTTCCCTATGTGTCACCCAGTTCAGGGTAGACTTGGTCACTCCGAGTGGCAGGGCAATCTGAGATTTTTGCTCGGTTTCCTTTGCTTCTTTTTCTGGCTGTTAATTCTTCTGGGACATCTTCAGCCTCTTTGCTGGCCCTGCTTCCCATGGCTCTTCCTGCCTCTGTCTCCTATGGTCTCTTCTGCAGCAGAGGAGAAACAGACTCGGTTAAACTCCTTGTTCTACTGCTGAGACACGTGTAGTCTCGGAGCCTGTTCCCGTAGCCACACGGGGTAACGGCAGTGTCTGCCTCTCCTGCTTGTGTAAGTACCGAATGGGATCTGCACGGAGCCCTCAGAACGTACCCGGCACATGCTAGAATAATGAGTGTCACTTGCTGTTGTATCAAAGGCACTAACTTATTCATAGACATGTGTTCCACCAGGTGCTATGCTCTGCCAGATCTGACACCACAAGACTCTCACCTTTATGTCCCTGTGGCCAGCACAGTGGCTGCCACATAACAGAAAACACTATACAGCTTCCAAGAGCAGGTGTCCAAACTCATGTCCGGCCACTTACTGGCTGTGTGACCTTGGGTAGGTCCCATGGTCTCTCTGGCCTTCAGTTTCCGCCTTTGTTAATGGGCATAATTACAAGGCCCCTTTTCTGTGATGGAAGAAAACTCCATCACTAAAATGAAGCTCTGGCCCAGTGGCAGTTTTTTGGAGCTCGGCCCATGGAACCTTTGAGGTTAACAAGCTCTCATTAATAACTGACATCTGCATTCCATTTTCCCACGCTTATCTTGTTTCATCCTCACAGCAGCTCTGGGAGGGGCCTCTTATCTTCTGCTTCTCTGAGATTTTACAGCTGGTAAGAGACAGGTTGCCCGACCTCACGTGAAATCCCGCATCCCCTGGTTCCTGACACCTCCTCATCTCACGATGCCAGATGGACAGGGAAATGCTTCCCAAATAGACCAAACAGTCTCTCACAAAAGCGAGGTGGGGCCAGGACTTGCAGCATGTTGTGTGGTCCAGCTAAATTGGTTTCATCATGGCGGGTCTTGAAGTGGCACCTCCAACCGGAAGCTGCGTTTGGCTTTTTATACTATCCAGGGGCTGTTATAAATTTGATTCTATCTGAAATAGCAGATTTCAAGTTGAAGTCCCCTTTGTCCACTCTGGAATTCAGATTTATTTCCGAGAGACCAGTGCAATTTTCTTATCTTTGTTACAAATTACTACAGTCTGGGTTAATCTCACGCAGCAATAAAGCTGTTTGCCTAGGAAGCTTCTTGCTGTGTCAGAGCTGATGAATGGCTCCCTTTGGCTATAATAATTCAGTCTAGAACATTGGGGACACACACACACACACACACACACACACACACACACACACTCACAACTTGTGTGCACTTGGCAGCTCAGATGGTTAAGATTGGACATACTCACTTGATCAAGGCCACTGGAACCTTTGAACCTAGGAGAGCTAAGGAGCCCAGGAAGGAATAGCAGGTTGTGTAAAGAAGCCAGTCCCAACTGGAGTTTTCCAAGGGTGGCTGTGGATAGGGTGGCAACCGGAGAAGACAGAAAAGTCAGAGGGTACAGCCCGAATGGACTAATGAGCAGGGGGTTGAGTAGGTTGATTGCAGAAGCAGAAAAGAGCTGGCTGTAGTGGAAGGGGCAGAGGGCTTGTCTGTGATTCATTTAACAGTTGCTGTAGCTTTAAAAAAAAAAAGTAACGTGCGGCTGATTAGAAAAGGCACTATTGATTTAATAAGAACCCTTATTGGAGGATCAAGGAATGGAACACAGCCTACTTCACTGTGCACTTGAAGACTCAATATTGTGGCCCTAGAAGACGTTCTCCAGAGATGAAATTAGAGGGGAGGGGAAGGGAAGGAGAGGGGAGGGGCATGCCAGTAGTTGGAGGGGTTGGTAAGAAAGAATATTCATTCAGGCAGAGAATAGCATGCCCACAGATCTTGGGGCAGGAGAGCTTGCTCACTGAACTGAAAGAATGCTAACGCCATGGCTATTCTTGGCTGTCACCTTGGCAAACATGAGAAGAGGGAGCCTCAATGGAGACATTGCGTCCATCAGAATGCCTTCAGACATGTCTGTGGGAGTATTTTCTCAGTTGCTAATTGATGCAGGAGGGCCCAGCCTACCGTGGGCCATAACATCCTTGGGCAGGTGATCCCAGGCTCTATGAGAAGGGTAGCTGAGCAATCAGAAGAAGCAAGCCCAGCAAGTTCCTGCCCATGGTTTTGCTTCTGTTCCTGCTTGGGTTGCCCTCTGCCTTACCTTAATGATGGGCTACGATGGGAAAGTGTAAACCAAATAAACCCTTTCTGTCCCAAGTTGTTTTTGGTTACAGTGTTTTCCACAACTACTGAAAGCGAAGTAGGGCAGTTTGTGGAAGTGGTTATGGGGAGAGGCAGTGTAGCATGAATCTTAAAAGTTCTTATTAATAAAACAAATCTGAGCCAGGTATTGGGGTGAACACTAGAAGGTCAGAGAGACAAACAAACCACAGCTAACCTCACCTGGCCAACTTCTCGGCTGGTCTTGTTTCCTCAGACTGCAGGCCTCTGAGTCCTCATCCAGAATGGGTCTCAGCTGAACTGTGCTGCTAGAAGCCTGAAAGCTTAACCAGCCAAATGCTTCTCCAGGCCAAAGGCCTCTCCAGGCCAAATGCCTCTAGTTTCTGGTCCTCACGCCTTATATACCTTTCTGCTTTCTACCACCACTCCCTGGGATTAAGGCTCGCTTTCTGGGATTAAAGGCGTGGGTCACCATGCCTGGCCATTTCCAATGTGGCCTTGAACTCACAGAGATCCAGAGGGATTTCTGTCTCTGGAATGCTAGGATTAAAGGCGTGTGCTACCACTGCCTAACCTCTGTTTAATATTGTGGCTGTTCCGTCTCTGACCCCAGATAAGTTTATTAGGGTACACAATATTTTGGGGAACACATTACCACCACAAGGCAGTGCAAAGATGTGATGGGGAGTGTCTCGGGAAGGACCTCACAGGCTGGTTATGGGGTTTGGATGGTATTCTGAGAGCGAAGAGGAGTTACTGACGGGTTCTAAGGGGTAGACGATACACTGTGTGTTCAGCGCCATTGGAGCACTCCTCTCGCTAGGCTGACAAGTCAGTGCTGGAATCTGAGGGACCTTGCCTAGCTCACCAAGGGTTTCAGTCCCTTCTGGTTACCACTTGGAAACCTCCTTTCCCATAGCCTGCTTTTATATTCTTAGCATTCTCCTCCATCTTTTCTGAGATATCCATTGAATACAAACAGGCACAAAGTACCCTTTTCTGACTAGGAATTTAAGAATTTGTCCTTTGGCACCAAAACTCCTAAAGCAAGAGAACACAAGCCCCAGTTTCCCTTCCCAGTTTCCCTCCAGATGTCAAGGGTATTGTTGGGATTTTTTGTTTGTGTTTGTTTGTTTGTCTGTTTGTATTTGGTTTTCTTTGAGACAGGGTCTTTCTATGAATCTCTGGTGGTCGCAGAACTCTCTATGTAGACTGGGCTGATATTCAACCTATAGAGAGCCTCCTGCCTCTGCTTCCTGAGTGCTGGCTTTAAAGGTGTGTGCCACCACACCTGGCTCAGAATTCCTTTTTAACCAATACAGTCCTTTACTGTGGAATGGGCTGAACAATAAGGAGACCAATGATCAGATTCATCTGTCTATTAATCCTCCATCCATCCATCCATCCATCCATCCATCCATCCATCCATCATCCATCCATCATCCATCCATCATCCATCCATCCATCCATCCATCCATCATCCATCCATCCATCCATCCATCCATCATCCATCCATCCATCCATCATCCATCCATCCATCCATCCATCCATCCATCCATCCATCCATCATCCATCCATCATCCATCCACTCATCATCCATCCATCCATCCATCCATCACCCATCCATCCATCCATCATCCATCCATTATCCATCCATCTCTCCGTCTCTTTACCCGTTCCCTCTGCTGTTCATCCCTGCCCCCATCTACTATGAGCAAGGATTTTAAAGGCTGACATTTCTTTATAAATGCCCTATTTTGAGGATGATCTAACATACTCCTATTTCTCTACTAGGCTGTTCATTGTCAAGCATCCAAAACCAATCTACTGTAGTGTTAAAAGCCTGGACTTTGGAGTCAGACTTCTTGGTTCATGGCTTGACGTCATCATTTATCAGTTACTGCATACTTGGTCAAACAAATTAGACTTTGGTTACAGCGCTTACCTCATCTATAAAATCAGGCTCACATGACGCTTACCCCAAAGGCTGGCTGTAAAGATCATGGAAGTCTATGCATGTTAATGTCTAGAGTAGTCCTTAGCACTTGAGAAGCACCTCATTAACTTTATCAGGGTGCTTTTGGACCAATGTGGACAACTGGCATAGCTGGGCAAATACTGTTCCC
>CABHPR010137217.1:0-10862 GCA_902168415.1 Peromyscus melanophrys | reverse complement strand
TGTGTGTGTGTGTGTGTGTGTGTGTGTGTGTGTGTGTGTGTGTGTGTATTATGGCTTCCAGTTTAGTGTTTTTATGGGATTCCTGAGTGTGAGAACAAGTTGGTCTCTAATTTTTGTGTCTTCTCTTGGATTCTTTTCCTTCTGTTTGTTTGTCTAATATATTTTTACCCTATTATCATATTACATATTATTATATCATATAATGATACTATCTTATATTAGAAGATCAGTGACAGATGAGCAGAAAGGTCAGGATTGTCTCAAATCAGATTACACAAAGTTAGGTTTAGAGCCTGGTATCAGAAGAAAGGCTTCAAGGAGTTTTGTAAAGAAATAGTGGAAGTGACTTTCATTAAAATATTATATTATAATTTGTCCTTGCTCTTACAAACCATGTGTTTATGAGATCATATGTGTTTTTTAGTGACACATCAGTGACAGCACTAACTGAACCTTTGAAGAAATCCCTAAATCCTTAGAAACTAGTGGCATTATCTGATATTATATATTTTGAGAAAATTAGGCCAATATACATGGTTAAAGAGATAAAACAAAAAGAAAAGAAAAATAATATGCATGGGATATAGAATGTATCTAAAAATAGATGTCTAAAGGTAGAAATATTTTAAATGCTTATTTTATTCATTTTGTGATCTTGTGTGCATTGAGCATCATAGCCTAAATCTGTATCAAAACTAAGCACAGAAGAATGAAGTCGTATTTTGAATAATCATCCACATGGAAATTTAAATGGGAGAGATTTACAAAGAGAGTGATAATTAAAGATTTTGTCATCTAGTTTCTTAACACCTGAGAGGAATTTAGAAATATTAAATAAAGGAAGGTGAAGAAAATATTCTGGGTTTTAGGAAGGTTTGGTAAATTAGATGTATTTCAAACCTGAAGGTAAAAAACCTTTATAAAGTATAGTCGCCAGCTGTTTGCAGATTTTCTAAATTACAGAAAATGAGTTTTAAAAGCTAAATTCCAGATGGAGAATGCTGCAAAATTCGTAAAGTGTTAATGAAGTTAAGACAGAGTAAGTTAGACACAGAGAAAAAGTATTGGTAGAAGACTGATAATCATTTTGTCAAACCAGCATCTGGAAGAACAGTTTACCCATCTTTCCATTTTGAGCATGCTTCTTTTGTCACTGAACTTATTACACTATGAAATACTGGAAAATGTTCATGTCTCATGCAAATCATATTTAATGAATTCCATTGATATATTCATAACAATTCTAGTATTGTATCATGTGCATAACTGCAATAATTTTAAGCATACATGAATGATTCTTTTACTATGTTTCCTTGGATAAAAATTATTAATCCAAATAATCATTCACTGACATATATACAAATGTATCATGGAAAAACATTCACCAAAAATTTGTTTTATTTTATGATGCAATATATTTAAAGTCATTTATCTTTGTATGCAATTGTTTCAGAACTGAAACCTTGATTTATATAAAATTCAAAATTAACTATTGATATTATTGTATAAATGCAAAAATTCTCATTCAGTGTTAATTTTTTTTGTAGAAACAGAAATTTTTTATGTTAAAAATCATTAGGAAAAAAAATTCCTTCTGGCAATTTTTTATAGTCTCCAGAGTAAATGGAAATGTGACAGTTTCTTGAATTCCATATATTTTACCAATTCAATGAGTGAACACATTTTGCAAGAATGAAAAGTTTTAAAATGAAGAATGATCTTATCAAGGACATGAATACTTTTCCATTGTTGAAATGTCAGCATGTGATATTGAATTTGATATTCTTCCCTGTTCCAAATTGATTGTGTATCTTCTTTTAGTTAAGGTTGCTAAGTACAAAGTTTACAATTATTTAAATCTACTGACATGTTTAATTTAAAATATTGTTGCCAAATTTGGAGGACATCCAGAAATTTAAGTGTTAATTAATGATATACTATTAGTAATGCGGGGATTTAACAAGGCAACTTCATGTAGTTTAAAAGAGGTTTATTTTGGGGTAACTTACAGCCAGTAAAGGGGTTGGTTACAGAATCTGGGAGAGGTGAGGTGCAATCCAGCAGTGTTCTCTGGAGAACTCTGACTTAGTCTGCCATCCAGCATCCAGGATCATGAGGAACCAAGAGGGCTGGCCTGGACGGATCTCCGGTCTTAATGGCTCCCATCTCGGCCATGCCACAGGGGCAGGTCATAGGTAGTCATAGCAGTCACCAGCTGCCTCACTGAGGTGGTATTTCAAGGTCAAAGCTGGAACAGCTACCCACTACATATAAAAGTACTTACATATTTCTTGGTTATAGTCTTGCCAGGTTTGTGGACAGGGGGTGGGAGGGGAGGCAGATCCTACAAATTAACTAGATTTCATCAAGCCCCAATTACAGTAGTGCATATTACTTGTGCCTTATAATATGTGATCTTTTTCTATTATGAATAAAGATTGGTGTTTTGTGATGAAATTAATTAGTGCTTTGCAGCAAATAATAAAAGACAATTCCCTAGGTTTTGAGACGCCTATGTGCAAGATTTACCAATGGAAATATTTAAATTGGCATGAACAAGAAGTTTCTGAAGTTTGATTTATTAAAGACAGTTCTTCTTCATGATCTTAAACTGATGATTAAGAGTAAGAATGATTAAAAAATCTTGGTTATGACTACTAGATGTAGGGACGGTGAACACTGACATTGCAGGATATGTCAGTTAACCCGAATAAAGTACAGGACCAAGGAAAACAGTAACGTATTCACTTTACTTTGTCTAGATTTAAAAAAAAGACATTCCTTAGTCTATCAGCAAGTTTTGCTTTTACTCAGGAAAAAAACAAGATGATATGGAATAATTGATCTGACTTTTGTTTCTCTAAAAATTATTCACCCTCTCATAATGTTATTATTTTTTCCTATTCACAAATTAGTGAGTTTATCTGTATTTAAGAGGCAATCTAAACCACAGTGGCTTCCCTTAAGATACAGACAGCATTTATTATTTTGTATCTGTAGTACAATTTTAAGTCTACACTAATGATTTTACTTTCCTGGTCATGCTCTTACATAGGGCTCAGTAACTTAGCTGTCCTCAACAAAATGCAATGAAGGTATATTTTATAATTACTGACCTAATTTTATAATTACATATATCTTAAGTCATGTAAATAGTCTCTTTTTCAGTGGCTTCACAGAAAAGGATTTGCTGCATTAATGAACAGAACAGGGAAAGAAAATGAGGTACCCTCTGTCAAACAGATGACAAACAACTCAGGCCCTCATTCCAACACCTTCCAAGGAAGGAAGACTTGCTATAAAGTATAACAGCTACTCAATTTGATACTATAGTTCCGGTTAATATTTTGATTACAAAGAGGAGGAGGAGGAAGACAAGGACAAGAACTTCAACATTGCATGTTCCATCCATTTTTGTTTGTTTTTGTTTTAGTTTTTTGTTTTCAAGACAGGGTTACTTTGTTTAGTTCTGGCTGTCCTGGATATCACTCTGTAAACCAAGCTGGCTTTGAACTCATAGAGATCCACCTGCCTCTGCCTCCCGAGTGCTGGAATTAAAGGTATGTGACATTACACCTGACTCCATTCAAATTTTTAAATATGCAACTTATTGGGGAAAGTGTTCTTATTATTTGTTAAACAAGAGTAAGAAAAATAAAAATGTTTTATATCTGACCAAATTCAGTTGGTGAGTAATTTACAATAATATCTTTATATAGAATTCTGAAATGTTTCTTCTGAGATTAAGAAGCATGCAAAATCAATATCAAACACTGTTTCTTATAATCTCATATTTCACAGTTTTTAATAGCTAGTTACATGAGCTCCATGGCCCTAGAGTAACCACTTTCAATAAAAGTTTGTAAAAGCTAATTTTTTAAAACAATGTAGCCAAAACAAATGGGGTGAGACCACTCTGAAGAGAACACCTTTGCCGTTGAGTATTGGGGGTTTAACTCTCAAATATTAAAGTTACTCAGTAGCTGTTTCCTTTGGGTTGGAAAGAACTTTAGCAGCTGTGATTAATGACAGGGAACACTTGTAGAATCAGACCTATTGACATCCCCACACAGGGGGAAGGACAGGGTCATAAAGTAGATCAGGCTCATACCTTAACTCTTGAAACCCTTCTGTCTCTGAGATTTTATAATAGTCAGTAAACTAAAGATGATTTGTCCAAGTAATGTCACTGTGCTTATTATGCTTATTATAACTTCAGTAACTAACCATAATAGATTCACTGGTGCAGTAATCTGGACTTGGACGAAAACTTTTTTTGTCCTGTAAAATCCTTTTTCACATCAACCCAACCAAAACTAGGCAGACTATGTTTACATTTTAAATATAAATAAATTCGCATATTTCAGTAATAATACACACTAAATTTTAGAAAAATCGGGATATGATGTGTGGCTTTTAGTGTTTATGCTGTTACATAGATCTCTAAGTCAGAAAACATAAACAATTAAAGGAGTGGTCATAAGAGAGAATTTATTTCTAAGAAGCATTAGTTTATATTCCTCTTACCTAGATGTTTTCATGTCAATAACAGAAAATGAATGAACTCAGATTGTGCAATAAGGATACAGAATCTTCTCTCAAGCTTGAAAACAAAACCATGTATTGAGCATCTACAAACCTCCCTTAGACCATTGGCAGCTCTAATGCTTTCTTCATTTATTATCCACTCTAGATATGCAAATGAGTTCATAAGGCCAATGAACATCTCAGATCATGTGACTTTACAAGTTATATACCAAAATCATTTAACAAAACTGCTTCTATCATCACTAAAACAAAGAAGCAAACAAAGACTTAGGAACAGTTTTGATTGATTTAGTTGAGGAAAATATCTACTTGTTTTCTATGTGCATTAACTGACAATTCGACAACCATCTTTCCACAGATAAGTAGTCTGACACTAGCAACACTGGAATGGGATACTTTCCTCTTACCTGCTTTTAGTGAGTTCCTGACTGACACCTGTGGGAATTTACTAACATATTTACATAACTGGTAAAGGAACTTTAATTTTGATATTCATGTCAATTGATGTCATGGATTTTCTAATTTTCAGCTTTTAGCTCTATTGCCTCTTAGGATCAGTGGCAAATAGCAAACAAAAGGTTAAAAAAAAAAGCTTACAGAACCACAGACTTCTGTGGGAAAGGATGCTTTCCCTTCCTGTGGTAGTAGGATTTCTCTGAACTCTTTTTTTACTTACAGCTTATTCTTATCACACAGATCCCATCTGCATCACCAGATTGTTTTCGTCCCCTTAGGTTTACGGATAGTTTTAATAATAGGCTCCAAGATCCCCACAGCAACACACAGGGAAAAAAAATAAAGACAGAAGGGGGATGTAATCATCCCTGGGAAACAAAGCAGTGTTTCCCTGTTTACCTTCTCAGCTCACAATATGCTGATAGACAGGATGAAGTAAAGTGCCTGAGAGGAGGGACTGCTTTCAGGAAGCATTTTTGATATTTGAATTCATCACTTAATTTCATTATTTTCTCTAGATATGCACAAGTGGAATGCATACATATAAATTGGAATTAATTCCATTTGTCTTTATTATGGGATTAATTTGTAAGTGTACTCAGTAAGCATCAAAATGATCCCTGGGATTCTGAAATGTTTTTAAACATATTCTTGTAAGAAGTACACTTCTGAATTTTCCTTGTAGCTAGGACAGCATTGCTTAATATAAAATAAATAAATTGATATTAAAACCCCTAGTCTTCTTGTGACTTGGAACAATAAAATAAAATAAAAAATGTCCTTCTCACTCATATAGACGATTAACATGAGCACGTACATACAATGTGGTAGTTTGCACACTGTCTTAGGTTTTACTATTGCTGTGAAAAGACACCATGACTATGATAACTCTTATAAAGAAAACATTTAATTAGGGTGGCTTTCTTATAGTTTCAGAGGTTCAATACATCATCATCATGACATGAAGCATGACAGCATGCAGGCAAATGTGGTGCTGGAGCAGAGAGTACCACCTCTTGCAGGCAACAGGAAGTCAATTGACTGTCACACTGAGGGAAGCTTGAGAAAAAGAGACCTGAAAGCCCATCCCCATGGTGACACACGACTTCCAATAAGGCCACACCTTCTAATAGACTCGTTGTGGGGGCCATTATCTTTCAAACTCCAACAGATACTATGTTGTTCCCCAGTTATCATAGCTTTACAGTACCCAAGCTACTTAAAATAACTCCATCCTCAAGAGGGAAAAGAAAGGAGACAGGTTCACAGTTTACTATCAACAGTGTACTTTTCATTTGTGCTTATGTTTTGTTTAAATAAACTGTCTAATCACCTACCACCAGTTGTGAAGGAAACATCTTCTGTAGCTGAGAAACCATGCCTGAGTGACAATTATTTAATGAGAAAAATATAGAGAAAAAGATAAACATATTTTTATTGGAAAGGTAAATGCCTGTGTAATATATCTCATTAAAATGTTCAGGGCCGGGCGTTGGTGGCGCACACCTTTAATCCCAGCACTCGGGAGGCAGAGCCAGGCGGATCTCTGTGAGTTTGAGGCCAGCCTGGGCTACCAGGTGAGCTCCAGGAAAGGTGCAAAGCTACACAGAGAAACCCTGTCTCGAAAAACTAAAAAAAAAAAAATGTTCAGGAAAGTTATATAATGAGAAAGAACTTTTAGAGAAAGTTTGGGTGCAGAATTTCAATGTAAAGTACACATGGTCTAGGTGACAAATGGGTTGGGAGCTAGCCAATAGAGTTTTCTAGGCTAAGCAGTGGTCACATAATTGAAGACAATGGCTTCTCCTAGAATCTATTGGTGGCCTATTTATTCAGGAGTAAAGAGTAGGGGGGACCCATGAGCCCCTTAGCCATCCATGACTGATTATTCAAAGGGGCAGTACATTGTGGCCCCAGATCATTGAACCCAGCTGCTATGAGTTCATCATTACAATGACTCTGTGTATTGCAACCCAATGATCATGATTTGCAGACCTTATCTTCATTACCCAACTGTCATTGTTTTCCTGACACCTCCTCTGAGATGTTCTCTGAACCTTGATACTATTTTTGTTTTGTTTTGTCTTTAGAGACAGGGTTTCTCTGTGTAACAGCCCTGGCTGTCCTAGAACTTGCTCTGTAGACCAGGCTGGCCTCATAGAGATCCGCCTGTCTCAGCCTCCCAAGTGCTGGGATTAAAGGTGTGTGCCATGACGGCCCAACCTTCTCTGAGTCTCAAATGATCTTTTATAAATGTCATTTTTTTTTTAGCTTTAACTCACAGCACTCACCTATTCTCAGCACGTGAGAAGCCCCGAGGCTCTCTGCATTCACTTCTTCATGCTGCAAATGGAAAATTCTCTCATCAAGGGTGCATCTAGTTCTCTTTATAAGCATGAATATTCAGAAGACTTTTGGATGACACGTCTTTCCAGAAAAATCAGAGGGGGAAATTAGCTCTCAAGGCATATATTCTCCCCAGTCAATGGGTTTTTGACAAGGGTTGTAGAACCATTCATTAGTTCACATGGAGGAAGCATCAAGTTAGAGCAGAGGGTAGTTGTTTGTACCTGTAACCATCATGCTGCTACTGTACCATTTGCAAATTGTATTTGAAGAGTGGATTTGAGCTCAAAGAATTTGTAGTATTGTTTTTGGGAACCTAGTATTTTGAATGGCATATTTCTATCAGAAATATGAAATATTTGTGAAAAAAATGAATGAACTAGCAGCTGTGTTCTGTTTAACAGTGTAAAAACTAAATCTATAAATGTACTTGGGGAGATGACAATAACTCAGAGGGTAAATTTTCTTAATTTTCTGATATGCATCAGTGCAAGGGAAGTCTTTTCTTTGCTTCTAACTATGTCTCCAAATTTATTAGCGATTTGTTCTTAGGAGTTTTAGTATATCATGTCTTTTGATCAATAATCATTATTTATTTGTAACAAGCAGCTATTATGTTAATTACATCTCTTCTTAGATCATTTTCTGTTTTATTTCTTTATAAATATTTGCATATAAAAAGAAAAAGTCTATTTTGACACTTTTTTTCTGCTCTGAATGTGATTCATTTCAAGGATATTTTATAAAAGATTAATTTAAAAAGCTGTAAGATTGTTCTTTGAATTGTTTTAATGTCAACTAATTTTCACCTATTTCATCTGTGATGTTAAAGATATATGTATAGGTTTAATGTGATGACCACTTATATTATTATTTAAATGTTTTAACTTAAAATATTTCTTAGCTATATGCATTTCTTCTGAGAACTTTCTGTTCAGTTCCATAGCCTACATTTTATTTGGGTTAATTGCTTTACTGGGGTTCAGTTACTTTTAATTCATTCTGTATTCTGAACACAATCTCCTATCAAATTTATAGCCAGCCATTATTTTCCCACTCTCTAGGATGTCTCTTCTGTTACAGGAATCCATAATCTACTGAAGTTTGTTTGTTTGTTTAGTATGTTTCATGATTATAGTTGTTGATGGTTGGTCCTATTCCATGGGAGACAAGAGTCAACAAAGGGTGTTATTACATGAGTCTATATCTATATCCTGAATGGTCCTCCCTAAACATTCTTCTAGAAGTATCAGAGGTTCAGGTTTACCATTGAGATCTTAAATCTGTTTGTAATTGATCTGCGCACAGGGCAAGAAGGAAGGTTAAAGTCATTTTTCTACATATAGATAGTTTTTCAGTACCATTTTGTTAGGTTTATCTATCTTTCATGCCATTTTGATTATTCAATATTTCTTTGTATTTTGTGTGTGCATTCTCTTACTTGCATGCTTGTCCTTCCTCTCTCTCTCTCCCTTTTGTTTGTTTTATTGTTTTCTTAAATTTACACTTATAATGATACAATACTGGGTAGGATTTCTCTGTTTCTCCTCTGTGGGTGAAAAACTTTTAGTTCTCCTTATGCTTCAGGAACCAACTTTCTTGGCACTGTTGTTTACAGAGCTGTAATGCCTTAGATAAACAATATGACAAACTCACTGTTTCTATTGCTAATATTGCTTGATTTATTCTTTGTCTTGCTGTTGATGGTCATGTAGCTTCATTCATATACATATATGCATACTTTATCAAATCATCCCTATTTGTAAACATAATCTATTTTCAAAAAGCTCAAGAATATTCAAAGTACAATTTGTTACCAATAGTGAAACATACACAAATGCTGTGGAATGTCGTTCTGTATGCTGTGAATGTGTGTTGCTCTGATTGGTTGATAACTAAAATGCTGATTGGCCAGTAGCCAGGCAGGAAGTATAGGCAGGATAAACCGATGAGGAGAATTTGGGCAAGAAGAAAGCAGAGCTATTAGTCACAAGCCAGACACAAAGGAAGCAGGATGAGGAGGCTGAACTGAGAAAAGGTACCAAGCCACGTGACTAAACATAGATAAGAATTTAAATGTAAGAGATAGTCAGTATTAAGCCTGAGCTAATGGCCAAGTAGTTATAATTAATATAAGCCTCTGTGTTTTTGTGGGTCTAAGCAGCTTCAGGACTGTGCAGGACACAGGAAAGCTTCTAGCTACACACAAACTTTATTCTGTATATATGTATGTGTGTGTGTGTGTGTGTGTGTGTGTGTGTGTGTGTGTGTATACCACAGTACTTACATAGTGATATAGTTTTAAAGATAAGCCTTATAGAAAATCATGGGAAGATGATAAATCAGTGTTTATCCATCACTCACTTCTTTCAGTATGGCAAGGTGCAAGATTATGTGGGCAAATGATATTTAATCCTTTAATTTATAATAGACTTCTTATTCACTGCTACTTCCCAATGTCTCCTGGATAATTTAGAAGAGTTCTGCTTCATGACTACAATGAAATTGGATTCTAAATTTCTTAGTTTTCCATTAAGTGAAAGCTGTAATGCAGAAAGTCTCACAAACACATTAGCAAATAGCAAAATTTTGGTGGAAAATATTGAAAGAAAAAGAATTAAACCAAGAAGCAGGCTTTACAATAAGGCATGAGAATATTAGTTAGTTTCTTTTTTGTAAGGCCATGATCAAATAGTGCTGTGGGATGGTCTGTATGTCAAACATGTTGCTTATTGGTCAATGAATAAAACACTGATTGGCCAGTGGTCAGGCAGGAAGAAGTATAGGTGGGACAAGGAGGAGAGAATTCTGGGAAGTGGAAGGCTGAGGAGACACTGCCAGCTGCCACCATGACAAACAGCATGTGAAGATGCCGGTAAGCCACGAGCCATGTGGCAAGGTATAGATTTATAGAAATGGATTAATTTAAGATATAAGAACAGTTAGCAAGAAGCCTGCCACGGCCATACAGTTTGTAAACAATATAAGTCTCTGTGTTTACTTGGTTGGGTCTGAGCGGCTGTGGGACTGGCGGGTGAGAGAGATTTATCCTGATTGTGGGCCAGGCAGGAAAACTCTAGCAACAAAATAGTGGCAAACTCTTGGTTTCTGACTCTTCTGTAATTGTATCTCTTTGAGAGTTTTCAATTAGACCAAGTCCGTTTAATATTCAGGAAAGAAAAATAATGCTAGCACTTAAGTTGGACTATTTAAGTGATATTAAATGACTTTTAGGTCATACCAAAGACAACAAATCTAAAACATTTACTTTATTTACCCAGTTAAGTGGTCCTTTTTGGCTGCCTACATAAAAAATTAAATTAATAAAAATAGGCACTGATATGAGTAATCAGCTCATCTGAAACAAACAAACCAAAAAAATTAAAAGCCCTGGCAGGTGCGGCTAAAATATTGCCACACTTATGATCTCTACTTTGCTGCTGCATTTTCAGTTTAGTGCTTCTGAGATATGTGCCATAATAATCCAAACTGCCCTAAAGCAGTTAAAAAAA
>CABHPR010137216.1:23303-46418 GCA_902168415.1 Peromyscus melanophrys | reverse complement strand
GGGGGGGGGGGGGCACGGAGCTATGCAGACTCCATCTCTCCCTCCACATGTCCCCCAGCCTGTCCTGTGTTTGGCACCTGTGCCCTAGCAAGATGTGTGTCTCCCGCAAAGACATGTGTCTAACCTAGTGCACCATAGAGAGTAAATATTTGCCAAATCAGTGGTTCTTCAGGTCAGCTGTAGAAATACTCTGATGAACAACATCTGGTTGGAAAGTGGAGGTGGGGCATCAGGAGTCCAAGACCATCTTCGACTATAGAGAGAGTGTGAAGCCAGCCTGGACTGCAGGAGATACCGCCTCAGACAAACAAAGCCCTTGATGTGTGCTGCTCTGACCATCAAGAAACAGAAGCGGAGCTCTCACCCACTCTCCCTTCAATCTGGGCTAGCCTTGCCTTGCCTGGACCAATGGAATGAGACAAAAGTGGCATGTGATTTCCAAGCTGAAAACCTTTCTGCTTTGGAAATCCTGAGCCACAGGTGAAGTGACGACATAGGTTTGACCCTGCAGCCCTAACTCTCGGGACCAGGCTGCTCCCTGACCCAGGTTACTCCACACTGTAAAAACAAAGGTTTTTCAGGTTGTGTTTTGCCCAGGGAGACTTCATTTGACAACACACAGATAAACCCTACTAGAATCTCTTTTTGTTATGGACCCTGGTAGTGCCACTGGGATTTTCCTCTGTAACCCCCTCATTCCCCAGGCCTGTGAGCTCCACGGAAAGAATTTGGAAGAGAAACAGAATGTGATGTAGAAGATAGCCAGGGTTTACTGAAGAGGGTAGGTCAGCATATCCTCAAGGAGTCAGAGTGGACAGTGACCAAAAGGACCATTGTGGAACAGAACACTTCCATGCGTGTGAGTAGACATCACATGTAGATCGGCCTTTACAGAGGCTTGATACTGCTAGTTTCTTGTTGTATGTTTGTTTTTGTTTTTTGGGTTTTTTGTTTGTTTGTTTGTTTGTTTTTGGTTTTTCGAGACAAGGTTTCTCTGTGTAGCTTTGCGCCTCTCCTGGAACACTCACTCTGTAGCCCAGGCTGGCCTCGAACCCACAGAGATCCGCCTGCCTCTGCCTCCCGAGTGCTGGGATTAAAGGCGTGCACCACCACCACCCGGCTTGTTTTTGTTTTTTGAGATGGGGTTTCTCTGTGTAGCTCTGGCAGTCCTGGAACTCACTCTGTAGACCAGTCTGACCTTGAACTCATAGAGATCTGCCTGCTTCTGCCTCCAGAGTGCTGGGATTAAAGGCACGTGCCACCTCCACCCCCCAGTGATACATTTCTTAAAGTATCTAGAACAGACATCCCCTGAGGGGCATTATCCTTTCTAGAAGATTGACAGGCCCATTTGGATTAACTCATGGTTGGGGATAATGGTATATCTTGCAGCTGTGCAGTAGTCTTAAAGCTTTCTGGACAATTTCCAATATCACGCCTCCACCTAGGACCAGGGATAGAACTCAGACACTCATCGGAGTCCTACAGTTTCACTTCCTGGTTCCACAACTGTTGACATAGTGAGGGGTCCAACCTCGATGACCTTCAAGCCTGTTAATATCTCACTAGCCACCAAACAAGCCCTGACCACGAGTTGAGATCCTGATATTATTTAGGAGATGGACAAAGCCACTCTAGCTACTTCCCACTGAAGTAGGGTCTCCACGTTGCTAACTTTCAGGCCTTGGAGGATGATAAGGAAGGCCCAAATAGATAGAATTAGAAAGCTACAGTACTATCCAAGGGTAGATTAATGGTTAAGAAAAAGAGATACAGTTAAGAAGCAGTTAAGCACGCCAAGTTCCAAGACTGACAGGATCGCCACTAAGTACAGCCCATTTCCACCACGAAAATCCGAGGTCCAGTTCTAAAGCAACACATCCAAGGGAATAGCGGTTCCTGACATGGCTTGGATCTGATTTTGCAGATCATGGGAAGCAGAAGACATCAGCGGAATCATCAGGAATATACACAGAGCATCTGTTGTGGTTTGAATGAAAAATGGCCCCCATAGACTCACGTGCTTGAATTCTTGTGTTTTTCCCTTTGGTGGTGCAGTTTGGGAAGGTTATGAAATCTTCAGGAGACAGAGCCTTGCTAGAGGAAATGCATCACGGGGGGCGGGAGGGTTTGTAGCCTCAGTCCACTTCCTGACATTCCCCGCTCCCTCACCCCACCCCACTTCCCGTATGGATAGGATGCAATGAAACAGTTCCTGATTCTGCTACCATGCCATGCCTTCCTAGTCAATATGCCCTCTCCCTCTAGAGCCACAAGCCAAAATAAACTTTCTGTTACTTTTAGTTGTGGTATTTTATCACAGCAATAGAAAAGTAACTGATACGGCATTTAACCCTGATCAAATGGCATCTTCTAATCCTACAGATACGATAAAAATGGAAGCTAGATGACCATGCCAAAAGAGAATATTTTGAGTTCACTAACAGATTAGCAGCATGACCTGGCAGTTTTATCTTAGATGTATAAAAAGACAGAAACAGAAGGCTGGCTGGAAACCAATACAAACAGCAAAGGGTGGCTTTGAAATAAGACAGAAGGCAACAAACTTTTTTATTTTCCCTCTCATCTGAATAGGTTTTTAAGGTCACTTATTGCTAAGTTTCTCAAGGGTCTACAGGAGACGTTCCAATGGGAAGGTCTCCTTTCAAAGATTTAACTCAGGAATGATGAACCACCCGGCAAATCTTGAGACCTTGATAGCTACCAGAGATGCTAAAGTATTGGGAAAAGGACCTTTCTGTAGCTGGAGTTTTCTCCAGTCCTGCCTGGCCCACGGTCAGGACAAATCTCTCTCACCCGCCAGTCCCACAGCCGCTCAGACTCAACCGAGTAAACACAGAGAGACTTACATTGTTTACAAACTGTATGGCCGTGGCAGGCTTCTTGTTATCTAATTCTTCTATCTTAAATTAATCCATGTCTATTAGTCTATAAGTTGCCACATGGCTTGTGACATTCCAGTACCTTACATCTCCCTTGTCATGGCAGCAGCTGGCAGCATCTCTCTCACTCGGCCTTCCACTTCTCAGAATTCTCCTCTCTCCTTGTCCCGCCTATACTTCCTGCCTGGCTACTGGCCAATCAGTGTTTTATTTACTAACCAATCAGAACAACACATTTAACATACAGAACATCCCACAGCACAAGTTCTTTAGGATATGACACCTTTTGGAATGATCTTTGTAACATGCCATTTATCTATGCTCTAGACTTCTCTGGATTTTAGTATGTGTTTCTTGCTTGATATTGTTCACATTGGTTGTAGTTCCATCTTATCTATCTAGGTCATTATCCCTCATTACTCCTGGGCAATATTTGATAACCATTCCTTTGTGTATAGTCTTGTGTTAGGTTAGAACCTTCTTTTTTTTTTTTTTTTTTTTTGGTTTTTCGAGACAGGGTTTCTCTGTGTAGCTTTGCACCTTTCCTGGAACTCACTCTGTAGTCCAGGCTGGCCTCGAACTCACAGAGATCCACCTTCCTCTGCCTCCCGAGTGCTGGGATTAAAGGCATGCACCACCACAACCCAGCCTAGAACCTTCTTATTTAGACAAAAGGGGGAGATGTAGTGGGTAGCCATTCCAGCTTTGATCTGGCCAACCCCCATTGAGGCTTCGGTAACTGTCACGCCTACAAGGCGGGGCCGAGAGAGGACCCTGAAGACCCGAGATCCGGATGCGCTGGCTCTCTTAGTTCCTGGACCCTGGACACTGGAGGTAGACTGAGCAGAGTTCTCCAGAGAACACCACCAGATTGCCCTACACCTTTCCCAGCCCCTGTTACCTATCCCTTCACTTTCGAGTTACCCCACAAAATAAACCTCCCTTTTAACTACGTGGAGTTGCCTTAATAATTTCACCAATACCTTTCCAAAGAGAAAGCAATGCTTGGCCCTGAGGCCCTTCCCATAAATTGGAAACAGGTTTTGTTTCCAGATAGATTAGGCAGTTCCTCTAACCCATAATTTTGATAGCCTGATGGAATTCATTGGGACTAGAGACAAATTGGCTTAGAGATTGGGCTTCATTATCTAGAAGCAGATTTGAATACATTAAAAAAAACAACAACTATGCCCATAAAATGCTTAAGCCAAGAGCTCTGAATGAAGACCTAAGGAGGATTACTGCAATATTGCTCCCTAAGTGAGAATCTCCTGGCAAAGTGTTCTCTCTCTCTCTCTCTCTCTCTCTCTCTCTCTCTCTCTCTCTCTGTGTGTGTGTGTGTGTGTGTGTGTTGTATAACCATTTGTGATAGTGTGTACGTAGGCAGGTGTAAGTGTATGCATGTATGGAAGTCACAGATCAATGTTGGTGCTTTATTCTTTGAGACAAGATCTCTCACTGAACTTGGTGCTCACTAATTTGCTAGACTGACTGGTCAGTGAGTCTCAGGGTTCCTCTTGTCCCCGCCTCCTAGCAGGGGAATTACCAGATTACATCACCCTGCCTGGCTTTTCCTGTGGGTCCTGGAGATGCAAACTCAAGTCCTCAAGCTTGCGCAGTGAACACTTAGACATCTCTCCAGCCCCGTGGTAGAGTTGCTCAGTGGAAAATTCTGGGCTCCGATCAGCTCAGCTCATCTTTCCAGAGCTTTGAGGTCTGCAAGAAAAATGAAGATAATATCTAATGCCCAGAGACTTAGCTAGAGAATGAGGGGTCTGGGAAATTAAGGAAAGACCATTATCACTTTGCAGTGATCTCAGGAGGACCAATCGAGCAATAATTTTAATGGCCAGCACTGAGGTAGGATTGGGTGAATGGCAAGGACTTAAAAGTCTGTAACAGAAGAATTTACTGGCTAGGGTCTAAGCCTCACTCCAGCTTTAGGCCTGAGGAAATATTGTTTATGGTTAGAAAAAGCATGAGAGTCCTTTAATGTGAGCATGGTCACTGTGGCTGTGATCTGGTCTAGCTATCTGACATACCAGGAGTCCATCCTTGGGGGTTAGTGGAGGGACTTATAAAGACAGAATCATTGTTTGTCCTTTTAGAACAGGTGGTTTGGGCCAGATTTAGTTGAGGGTGAAGATAATTTGGGCCCCCATTTTTGTCAATTACCTGATAAAGGGAGGTCACTTCCAGGCAGACGTTACTGGATATGTATAGACAGTAAAATTTCCAAGCCTGGGAAGAAAACTCAGTCAGTAAAATGCTTGCCAGGTGTGATGTTTGAATGCAGAATGTCCCCTGTAGGGTCATATTGTTGAACACTTGGCCTCCAGTTGGAAGTGATGGTTAGGAAGGGTCTGGAGCCTTGAGGAGGTGGCACCTTACTGCAGGAAGTATGTCACTGGAGGCAGGCTTTGAGAATTCATGGTTTACCCCACTTCCTGGCTCCACTCCTCTGGAATTGTAAGCTCAAATAAATCCCTTCCTTCCTTAAGTTGCTTTCAGTCATGGTATTTTGTCACAGCAAAAAAAAAAAAAAAAAAAAAAGTAACGTAACGAATACACTAGGTAAGCATGAGGACCTGAGTTCAGTCACCAGCACTCATATAAAAACCTGGGTGTGATGACACACACCTGTAGCTGGAAGTTCTCCTGTGTCCTGACCAGTCCTGCAGCCTCTCAGACACAAGTAAACACACAGAGGCTTATATCAATTATGAACTGGATGGCCTATGGCTCAGGCTTCTTGCTAGATAGCTCTTATATCTTAAATTAACCCATTTCTATCAATCTATAAGTGGCCATGTGGCCGTGGCTTGCCGGTATTTTCACATCTTGCTTCTCCTGCCAGCAGCTCACAGCAGCTCCTTTCTCCCCTTTCTCCTCCCACTCTCTCTCTTGGATTTTCCCACCTGGCTCCATCCTGCCCTGCCATAGGCCAATGCAACTTTATTTATCAGCCAATCAGAGCAACACATATTCACAGCATACAGAAAGACATCTCATAGCACTTCCCCTTTTCTGTCTAATCAAAAAGGAAGGTTTTAACTTTAACCTAGTAAAATTACATATAACAAAACAGTTATCAAGCAAGAATTACAGTTACAATATCCAGTCTATTTATATTTGACAAATTTAGAGAAAATATTCTGTCTATCCTATATTTGTAAGTCTAAGGTTTCATATCTAATTTCTCTTTTATCATAACCAAGGAAAGTTATAATTATAACTATCTAGTCTTCAACTACATCAAAGACCTCAGAAGGATATAACATTACCTAAGTAAACAGGAAATGCATTGTAAGCAACTTCCAAAATTCTGGAAATGACAGAGACAGCTGCCTGCCTGGACAGTCATCCAAAGTTCCTCTTTAACATTGGGGCATCCATCTTCAGCCAATAGACCTAGAGTTTTTCAGGCGCTTCTCCCTGTTTTCTGCAGAATATCTTACAGTTTCCTCTACAAAGCAGGAACCTGAAGGACCATCTTGCCTTGTTTTGGAAAAATTTAGTCATTTTTCCATGCATCCTGAATGTCCAGTCTATACAACATTTTGTCAGTCAGTCCAGGCAAGAACAGTTTCTTGCCCAAATGGCCAGTTTTGCCAAGAAGATAAACTCCATATAGAGTGTCTTTGATGCCCATCTTCCTCTCTGAAGTAAATCAGTGATGCCAGGAGCAGACATGTCTCATTGTCCAGAAAAGTCTAAGTTTTAAAAACATTTTAAATGTCATATTCTGTAGGTCTTTGAAGAGTTTGAAGGTTATCTACCTAGTTGAAATATATCTACATATACCTAGATAACTTAACTAACATGACTATAAGTTTGACTATCATAACTGTATTTCTTAATTATTCATTACAATTTAAATGAGTTACATAAATATAATACCTTAAACAAGAGTAGAAATATATATACAATATAACAAAATTAACTTTAAATTTATAATAAACTAAAATCTACAGCAATGTAAAACATTTTAAACAAGTTGTTGCTCTTTAAAAGTAGGTTCAATAATCTACTCTTTTATTATATCATATCTATATTATCCCCTTTGCTTCTTTATAAAGAGATTGTATTTATAATTAACCCCCTTTAAATAAAGATAAACATTTATAAACAATATTTTGGGAATTTGGGCATAGCTTCTCATACTACTTCCTGCTGGATGGGGATGCTGGCAATCTTATGGGGATCCTGAGAAAATTAAGAATTATGGTCAAGTCCTGACTGGAATAGTCTGTGAGGCTGCATTGTCTGACTCAGTTGCCTTGAAGCCATTCTGGATGTTGGATCATCTGGGCCATGGTGTCATTGGAAACCTTTCAGCGGGTCTTGGCTGATCAAACCATATTAGCCTGGAAGCAATCCATAGGTTCTCATCTTCTGTGGAAACAAAAGCAGAACCTCTTTTTCAAAGCAGCGTATCCTTAGATACAAACTTTGAAGTCAAGACACCTTTAAAATATATATATTAAATATTTATATATTTATATAAATATATAAATATATATATATATATTGGCTTAACTCAGCAGCCTTTACAATCAAATGTCTTTCTGCAGCTAAAAATTCCAAAGACAATATAATCCAGATTCTCTGTGTAATTTCCACCTTTACGTGACTCATTTTTTTATATTATTCTTATTGTCTCTTTAGAGGCTTTATTTTTTAAAACTATTTCCTTATATAACTGTCTATCCTTCTTTTCCTCTCTCTTCCAAGCCTATGTACATTTTTACATACACTATAAACCATTTAGAGGTTTATTCCATCTGAATCTGTCTCATTGTGAATCTATAATCCTTCTCTGACAAGAAGAGATCTTAAACTGCTAAACTGTGTGACTAGGACCAACACAGCGGCCTTGGCTGCTGACTCTGCACACCTACACTTACCAATATGGTGGAGGTACACCTACCACCAATTCCAGGAAGCAGCATGTAGCCCAGAAACCTGTTTTGTTTTGTTTGTTTTGTTTGTTTGTTTGTTTGTTTGTTTGTTTGTTTGTTTGTTTGTTTTGGTACTAGTAAAACCTAAATCTGTATGCAGTGCACTGCATGGCTTGGAGAAACCTCTGTGTACCTCGGCAGGAATCACCATGCTGTAGCTCAAGCCCGCACACTGAGAACCTACCACAGTATAGCTCACAGCTTGCCTGAGCGACACATTTAGGAAGCTGTTTTTAGATCCATTTTAGAATCTTTTTTTTTAAAGCTTTCTCAGGTTTTTGGTGGAAATTCTTGCTACCATGTTGGGCACCAAATGTAGCTGGAAGTTCTCCTGTGTCCTGACCAGTCCTGCAGCCTCTCAGACACAAGTAAACACACAGAGGCTTATATCAATTATGAACTGGATGGCCTATGGCTCAGGCTTCTTGCTAGATAGTTCTTATATCTTAAATTAACCCATTTCTATCAATCTATAAGTTGCCACATGACCATGGCTTACTGGTATTTTCACATCTTGCTTCTCCTGCCAGCAGCTCGCAGTGGCTCCTTTCTCCCCTTTCTCCTCCCACTCTCTCTCTCTTGTATTTTCCCACCTGGCTCCATCCTGCCCTGCCATAGGCCAATGTAGCTTTATTTATCAACCAATCAGAGCAATAGATATTCACAGCATAAAGATATCCCACAGCACACACCTATCCAGCAGCACTGGAAATGTGGGGACAGGAGGGTCCCTGGAGTATTCTGGTCAGCTAGTCTAGCTGAATTTGTGAGATCCAGGTTCAGTGAGAAACTCTGAAAAAGTTATAAATTTTCAATAAAGAGCATAAAGGTCAAGTGAAATGTTTGGTCATGAAAACCCATTGACACCCACAACAAAAGTCAGAGACCAGTTGTCTGGAGTATGAGGTGACAACAAAGTAAAAGGCCACAATATCAAGAGAATTTTACACTATAAGGTTTGCTCGAGGCTGTCACCACCATTGGCTTATTGATTCCAGGAACAAAATCCAGGGCTCCCATCCAGGGCATCCTGGGGTCAGTAAGTCCTCTAGTGTCCTGTCTTGCCACGTTTAGGGCAAGGAGACTTAGAAGGATGCTCAGTATCGGGCACTCTCTTCCAGTGACCTGTCTTCCAACAGTCTGCTTCCTTTGGGCAAGATTACAATGAGAGATCTTAAGTAAGACTACAAGAAGTTCTGTATGCCTTTGTTCTCTCTCTCTCTCTCTCTCTCGAAATAGACTTTTTTTGGGGGGAGGCAGGGCTTACTTCAGTATCTGACGTAACATTTCACTAATCTAGCTTCCACCAATACAAAATCTAAGAAAGTCATCAGATAGCTCCTGAAACCTGCTGTAGCATGTCACCGCAAATCACCGCCTCCTCTCCCGGTCAGGGTGTTTGGTAGATACATCGATGTACAGCTGTCTTTGTTCTGTGGCTATGAAGGTTCATCTAACTGCTTGCATGGTGGAATGTGCCATTTGAGGGAACCTGAATTCATGTTCCTGGGCTGTGGGTCACTTGAGGCTCAGAATAAACTTCTTAGTCCCTTACAGAAAGAGCTATTCTTCATCAACTAGGTCAGAAGGTCTGCTAATATAATGTCCTCTGGTGTTATCTCCAGTAATGAAAGTCGCAAGCTGTCTGCGGTGATTCTCTGGCCCCTCTGGTAGAGGTGAAGAGATGTCTTTGTAAATCTATGTCCCATATTCAGGCAAACAGACTAGGAGCAGAAATGGAGGGAAGGAGGCTGGAGGGTTCTCTAGTGCATGCTTCTTAACTACCTTCGGCTCATTAGCCCTTCATATGTTGAGGCATTGTGTCCTGTAGACTGCAATTCATTGCATAATGTGATCAGAAATCCGCTATTCTTTATGTTGAATTATGTTCTCGTTGTAAAAATGTAAAAAAAAAAAATCATGTAATCTCGTGTATTTGGAAGATTTTTAAAATTTTATGTGTATGAATGTTTGCTGCGTGAGTGTGTGTGAGTGTGTGTGTGTGTGTGTGTGTGTGTGTGTGTGTGTGCCTGGTGCCTGGGGAGGCCAGAAGAAGGCATTGGATCCCCTAGAACTGGAGTTGCAGATGATTTTGAGCTGTCATATGGGTGCTGGGCTCTCTAAAAGAGCAGTAACCACCTTTAACTGCTGAGCCATCTCTATAGATCCCTCCAGTTTTTTAACTTAATGAACTGTGGACATTTTTGTGGTATTATTTTTTATTAGTCAAATGCACTTTATTATAATTAATTGAACAATCCCCTATAGGTGGACATTTACATTATTTTTATATTTAATTTCTTAGATAATATGATTAACATGTTTATAGAGATACCTTGAGGGGCAGCTCTGATTCTGTTCTTGGGTTAAATTACTTTGCTTTGTTTTATTTTTGACACAGAATTACATTATGTAGCCCTGGCTAGCCTGGAACTCACTGTATAGACCAGGCTGGCCTCAAACTCAGAACTCACAGAGATCCACCTGCCTTTGCCTCCTGAGTGCTGTACACAAAGGTATGCACCACCACACCTAGGAAAGTAAATTATTTTGTAAATGGAAATGCTAGATTAAAGAAAATGCTTCCATTTAGCGTGATGGGCCATGCCAATAAGTCTAACACTCAGCTGTCCCAGGTAAGTCACAGATTTTAGGCCAGCTGAGGTATATATTGCAAGCCTGTATGAAATAAGTAAATAAACAGTTTCTGTTCAGTTAAGATTGTTAATTCAGTAAGTGCCATGATGGCTGCTGTCACTACTGTTTGTAAGGCATATGTTTGTGCTAGACCCCTTGATTACTTTGTATCCCACTCAGACGGCCCAACCACAAAAATCCTGTCTCCACAGCTTTGTGAGAAGGCACTGTCTATCACCATGGAGGACCCAGAAATAAATGACCCCCGGGAAGACTCAAAGATGTACAGGTGGGAAAAAAGAAACAAAGAGCATCATCCTGTCATCCCTTCACTTACTTATTTAGTAAACATTTTATCAAAGGGCTGGAGAGATGGCTCAGCTGTAAAAGGCAGATGACAACCAAAAATGATCAAGTATCAAACTTCACAGACTCTGCATTAGACTCTGGAGTAGACAGGGACCAAGGATGAATTTCCCTGCCCGCCTCCGAGCTCAGAGTCTGGTGGAAGTCTTGGGATCCATCTGACTTTTTCAGAAGTATTGAACCACACGTCACGACACAGAGACACCCTGAGAAAATGAAAAGAAATGAGGTTGGCATTGTAAACAAGTTCATGCTGTAGGAAGAAGCCATACACAGCTGAGGTGTGGGAGGGGAGACAGTGTTATAGAGAACGCGGAAACGTGAACACAGTGGGTAAGTGCTGGAGAGGTGAATGATGAGAGAGTAGTGTTAGAGGAGAGGGTGGAGTTAGAGGAGAGGGTGGAGTTAGAGGAGAGGGCGGAGTTGGAGTGGGCGGAGTTAGAGGAGAGGGCGGAGTTAGAGGAGAGGGCAGAGTTAGAGGAGAGGGCGGAGTTAGAGGAGAGGGTGGAGTTAGAGGAGAGGGTGGAGTTAGAGGAGAAGGCGGAGTTAGAGGAGAGGGTGGAGTTAGAGGAGAGGGCAGAGTTAGAGGAGAGGGTAGAGTTAGAGGAGAGTGAGATCTCACTCCCAGGGACGCTGAGAATGTTTCAATGGAGTGGTCCAGAGACAGCAGAGATGAGGCAACCCAGCTGCTACTTCTTGTCCTGAATGGCAGATACCATTAATCAACCGCCTCTTGCCGAAGCTGGTTCTTCTTCGACCCCTTGCTCCAGGCAGCCATGGCAAAGCCATCAGAATTTGCACACACCACAAAGCCAATCTGCCATTTCTGGAATAGTCGCTGTCTCTCCTGAGGACAACAGACAAAAATATTCAGCTGGCACCAGGTGAGATGAATTATAGCAAAGCAAAACTATCTCTGGCACTGGACTTTGTGAAGCCGGGTCTTGGCTTCTCCACGAATTAACTGCAGGATATTGGATCTGGTCGAAGCTATTGGATGTCTCTGGTCCTCGGTGTCTAGGCCTTCAAAAAGTAGGAAAATGGGATTACTAAGAGAATTGAGTCATGCCCAGTTTTATTAGTCACATTCCCATGACTAGGGCCAAAATCCCTGACAGAAGCAGTATAACAGGGGGAAGACTTATTCTCACCTTGCTCCATGAACTTGGGCAGAAGATCAGGGCAGCAGGACCCCACGGAAGGAGAGGCGGCTCACTCCATGGCAGACAAGAAGAGTGGGACAACAACAGGAAATGGATAGGACAAGACACAGCCGGAGGGGCCTCCTTCTTGCAGCTAGGCTCCACCGCCTCACTTTCTCACAGCTCTCAAAATAGTGCCACCAACTGGAAGACCAAGGGTTCCATATACACACCTGTGAGGGGCATTTCAAATTCAGACTGGAAAAGTAGTCTATCCCTATTTACTTCACTACTCATAACCTCTTTAACATAGTGTTTTATTAATTCTTCTATCGTTTCATACATGTTTTGATCATACTCATTTCCTCTCCCCTCCCCCAACCATCTCCTCTCAGGCCTACCTCCTCTTCCCTAGCCCCCTTCATATTTTCTTCCTTTCTTTTATTTTAAATTTAGAAGAAACGATGTGGCAGCAGATGTCCTGGTCCTCTGGCCCTTACAGTCTTTCTGCCCCCTCTTCCACTATGTGTAGGGTTGTGTTGTGAATGCATCAATTGGAGCTAGGCACCCACATTCGGTTGGCCTCTGCATTTTGACCAGTTGTGACTTTCTGTAATGATCTCTGCTGCAGAAAGAAGCAGGGGAAGAGCCACACTTACCTGTGAGTCTAAGGATCAGTAGTCAGCATGCAGTTTGAAATTATACTGAGCTAAGGAAGTTGCAGTAGTAGGTTCTCCTCCAGGTTCCATGACCTCAGCACCATGGGTAGTATAGGCTGTTTAAAGTGCCAGGCGTGAATTCCTTCTGTTAATCAGGCCTTAAATCCAATTAGGCGGCTGTTGGTCACCCCCAGGATGTAAGTGGCACTGTTACACTTTTCAGATATCAATATCGTGCCATGTGATCATTGTTGTGGCTCACAGACTTTACAGCTGTGTGGGGCTATTGGTTGCTTTTCTCTCTTGACGGCTTGCATAACTCCTTCTGCTACTGTGAGAGCTTGTCTTCAGGCAGGAAACTTCCAGGTCCTGTGTCTAAAGTGTCAGCACTCACCATCTTGATTTCTTCATCTTTTTTTTTTTTTTTTTATCTAACAGTCAACCAACTTCCAAGTGGATCAAGATAAGAAAACAGATCCAACAGAGGTTGGCCAAGTGTAGGAATGTCACAGCTTTTCTATGTAGACAGGGACAGAGCCTGTGACTCCAGCTGACCTCCAGGGAGAACTACCACTCACTCAAACCATGGCTTCACAGAAGTGATTCCGAGTCTGTGCGAGCAAAGAAGGGGTGTCTCAGCTGATGTTCAATGCCACCGTGTACTTACACAGGTCCGAGGACAGCCTGCAGAGGTCAGTTCTTCCCTTCCACACTATGAGGCCTGGAGATCAAACTTGGGTCAGCAGGTCAGCAGCAGGACCCTTTACTGGCTGAGCCATCCCATTGGCCCCTCCTAAGGCATTTTGAAGATTCTCTTGGCTACGCTTTTCTACCGTCCCAGAGCATGGTTCATTTAGAGTGGACTTTCTGCACAGGAAGGCAAAGTTGCCAGTTCTAACAATTGGACTGAATTCTTCCTTCTAGAGCCAAGCAGAAATGAACAGTGAGAAGCTTGGTCAGTGGCCAAAGAAAACCAATGTTTTCTGGTGATTGCAACAGGACATGGCAGCCTTGGGGATAGTATCAAATCTACACACTCTCCAAAAAGAGGAAAGATAGTATGAGGTTAAAGTCAGGTGGAGAAACGTAGCCAAGAGAATCTTCAAAATGCCTTAGGAGGAGCCAATGGGATGGCTCATCTGGTAAAGGGTCCTGCTGCTAACCCGAGTTTGATCTCCAGGCCCCATAAGGTGGAAGGGAAGAACTGATCTGCAGGTTGTCCTTGGGCCTGCGTAAGTACGCTTTGGCACCTGTGCCTACCCCCAATACACACATATATAGACCCATGTAAGAAAGGGGAAAGAATAGTTCATTTTCTTGGTGTTTTGTTTTGTCTCATTGTCTTATTGGGGGGTGCTGTTGTTTGAGACAAGGTCTTGCTATGTAGCCCAGGTTAGCTTCGAACTTGCCATCCTAGTGGCTTAGCCTCACCAGTACTTGGGATTACAGTTGTGCCCCATCACGTGGCGATTGTATAAAGTGGGGGTTTCGGCACTGAATGTATCAAGTGAGGACTTAACTGCTCCAAGATATGGCTGAGGGAGAGGTTTTCACTGTAGACGTGAGGAAGGGAGCAGCCAGGGCATCTGGAAAAAGGAGAGAAACATGGCCAGAAGACTGAACTAGGCCACGAGAAGAGAGAGTGGGGGAGAATGGGAGAAGAAGAGAAGAGACAGAGAGCAAAGAGGAGAGATGGCAGAGAGAGAGAGAAGACAGAAGGGGAGAGAGAGGGAGAGAGAGAGAGAGAGAGAGAGAGAGACAGAGACAGAGACAGAGACAGAGAGAGACAGAGAGAGACAGAGAGAGAGACAGAGAGACAGAGACAGAGACAGAGAGAAGACAGAGGGGGAGAGAGAGGAAGAGAGAGAGAGAGAGAATCAAGAGAGAGAGGCCAAGAGGACCAAGAGAGTGCATGGCCGAAACAGCAGGGTTGTGTAGGAATGAGAAGCTGGAGGGAGCCCCTGAGCTGGAGAAGTTTAGGGTCGGGAAGGAGACTCTGAAAGAGCCTGGAGGCCAGTGTGCACTTTGGTATGCTAATAGGCACCACAGTCAGCCATTTGTCCTGAGTTTCTTTGGTCTCTGACAGTGATAACTGTTCTTACCCATAAAACTGGAATTTCACATGTGGACATGATGGGTATCTGGGATTATGCTTTCAGCATTATCTGAGTTAGCTATAGATTAGGAAAAAATCAATAGAGATTTTGTTAAACTATGATACATATACATAATGGAGTACTGTGTGGCCACAGAAAAAAGCAAAGGTCTTATGTATAGAGACCGAATCATCTCTGAGATGTGTTTGTTTGTTTGTTTGTTTGTTTGTTTGTTTGTTTGTTTGTTTTGAAACAGAGTCTCACTATGTATCCCTCACTGGCCTGGAAGTTGATAAGAAGACCAGGTTGGCCTCAAACTCATAGAGATCCTCCTGCCTCTGAAGGGATGCATACAAATGGAGCAACACTGACTGGTCCAACAAGGACATCTGGGTGGCTATGGCTAGAAGGTAGAGGGACACTTCTCGTCTATATGCATTCTGACCTTTTGAGTTTTCTATCATGGGAATGTATTAACCAACTCAAAAAATTAAGTATAAAGACTAAAAATCATAAATTTGAGCATGGGCAGCTTGTTGTGGAACATTATGTAAAGATGTGTTACATTTGTTTATGCTGCGGAATATTACTTTAACTGTGTATAAAGGTGCGTTAACATTTGTTCGTGCTGCATTTGTTTAACGGTGTAAGGATGCATATTTAACTATGTAAAGATGTGTTACATTTGTTTCACCTTGCCTGTGTAAGTTACCTGATTGGTCTAACAAAGAGCTGAACAGCCAATAGCTAAGTGGAGAAAGGATAGGTGTGTGGTGATTTATTGTGCACCCCAATGAAGCTTGCCTGGGGATCAGAGCCAGCCACTAAATTAGACAAAGAGGTCAGACAGTGGTGACACACACCTTTAATCCCAGAAAGTAATATGGCAGGACACAGAAAGGTATATAAGGTGTGGGGAAACAGGAACTCTCTCTCTTTCTCTCTCTCTTGAGGCTGAGGATTTCATAGAGGTAAGCTAGTGGCTGGCTGTTCCGATCTTTCAACTCTCACCCCAATATCTGGCTCTGGGTTTTTTATTGTAAGACCTTTTAAGATTTGTGTTTCATAGGTCGGGGCTGGCAGGGAGAGAGAAGAAAGAGAAAGAGGAATAATGAGAGAAGAGAATGAGGAGAAAGAGGGAGACCCCGAGGGCCAGCCAGACAGCCCCCAGGTAACAGACACGAGAAGCAGTGACATAAGATGTACAGAAGGAAGAAAGGTTTAAAAGGCCCAAGGTAAAAGGTAGATAAAGAGAAACAGGTTACTTTGTTAAAAAGAACTAGCCAGAAACAAGCCTAAGCTAAGCCGAGCATTCATAACTAATAAGAAGTCTCTGTGTCATGATTTGGGAGCTGGTTGGTGGCCTAAAAGAAAAAGCCTGGTACAGCAGCTGGCTTCTAATTTGCCTAGAGTCCTTCATTTTGACTTCATAGTCACAGTCTCAAGAGCAGTTTCCAGGAAGAGCCTTTATTTCCCTCTTTGTTTCCTGTCCTGCTGGCTGCCCTTCTTCATGTCTGAGCCTGGGTGCTTCAGTGAGGGAGGTGGGGAGAGGACAAGAAAAAAAACCACAAGATTGCTGTGTGATTTTCACCGTAGCCCCCACGAGTACCCCCACTCTGCTGTCATGGTCTTGTGTGGATCGATTCTTCATTGATTTCAATTTACCAGAACCAATGAAAGGCAGTGGAAATAACCACATCGTTTCTGTAAGTTCCAGGAAATCTCTCTGTCGCTTCTCTTTACCACTCTCCTCTTGCCCTCAGCTGCCTTGTCAAGTCTAGGAAGATACAGAGCAAGAGAGAAGTCCTGTAGTATAAAAGATTGGGGGGAGGGAGGGGAGTGGGAGAGAGGAGAGAGATGAGGGAACAGACCCAGCCAGTCACCAACTGCTGAAGGCAGCTTAGCCAGGAGCAAGCATATGAATGAGGGCTTACTGGATGCAGCATCACCATGTGGAGGCATTCGAGATGAGCTGACACTCCCGAGCCCCATGTAATTACTGAGTTAGGAGCAAATAAATGATGGCCACTCTAAGATATTAAGTGCAGGAGTGACTTCATGTTGGACATGAAATGAACTTGGGAGAGCATATCAAAATCGTTCCCTTGACATACAAACATTATTTCATCGAACATAAAGACATCGTTGTCCCAATTTCACTTATTAGGAAACTAAGGCTAAGGGAGGCTAAGTATGTGGCCAGGGTCATGAAGCTGGCATAGAACTACACTTGGGATTTAAACATGAGGCTGTCACATTCCAAAGGCTGCTTTCAATGGCTTTACAGCTCAGACAAAAGCTCTGGGTCTCTAAGTGTAGAGAAACAGTTCCAGGAGAGGCAAAACACAGCTCTGTCTCCGGTCACATGTGATGCTCAAGGAGAAATCTATGTGGCACTGACCCTGGCCCTGAGTGACACATGAGGGTTAGCACCAGTGCCCGAGACATTTCCTCCAAATTAGTGAGGTCCCTCAAAACTTAAGCTTTCCAAGTTCTTGAAAATGACCTGAATCTGCATGCTAACCATTGGTGGGTAAAAGGAGAAGGCTAACATAGCTGCAAATCAATAGTGGATAATTGCTGCTCAGGCTCCACTTAAAAACCTCATCTCAGAGAGAACACCAAGTGACCAGGTCTCTAGCCCACTGGCTTGAGGTCAGTTCAGAGCAAATCATAGGTTCTGAAGGAGATCATGGAATCAGGCTCATAGAAGGCAGCACATTCTGCTCATGGCTCCCATCAGAGACCCTCCTGCCACCACAGAAGGACCTCAGCTCTGACCACAAATGTGCCTTGAATGGGTGATACCACCAGGACTCCATTACTGATGCTCCTAAAAGCTTCATGCCTTTCTAACACACTGTAACCTGCAAGTGGTGCCTCTCTATTGCCTTACACTCCCTGACTTTCATTGGTGGAGTCTAGGTAACATGACAACATCATAGCTGCAAGGGAGGCTGGGAAGTGAGTTCTGCTTCCTTCTTGGGTCTGTGGGAGGAGACTCATAATGAGGAAGCCCTACAAATATGGACCTTACACGCTCATTTGGAGCACAACTACTTATATACCCTTGATGGAAGAATTGTCTTAATCTATGAAGGAAGGAGTGTGCAGCGTCGGGAAGAATGCACATGGAGTGGTGAGGGAGGAAGGGGAGGGACACCAGCCTCACCAGCAAAATCAGCCAAATCCACCCTCAAAATCAATGGGTTACATGTTACAGCCAGGATGCCCTCACATCCTGAACATGGGAAGAGCAGAGTATTGGTTGTATTTGTTGTTGATGATGATATAATAAAATACCCTGATAAAAAGCAACTTAAAGAAGAAAGGATTTATTTGGTTGACAGTTTCGGAGTGATAGAGCCCATCATGGAAGGAAAAACATGACAATGGGTAGGATGTTCTGGATAGTTTTATGTCAACTCATCATCTGAGAGAAGGGAATCTCAATTAAGAAAATGCCTCCAGGAGCTGGAGAGATGGTTCAGAGGTTAAGAGCACTGGCTGCTCTTCCAGAGGTCCTGAGTTCAATTTCCAGTAACCACATGGTGGCTCACAACCATCTTTAATGAGACCTGGTGGCCTCTTCTGGCATGTAGCCATACATGCAGGCAGAATACCGTATACATGATAGATAGATAGATAGATAGATAGATAGATAGATAGATAGATAGATAGATCTTTTTTTAAAAAAAGGAAGGAAAACAAACTGAGCAATTCATGGGGAGCAAGCCAATAAGCAGCACTCCTCCATGGCTTCTGCATCAGCTCCTGTGTCCAGGTTCCTACCCTGTTTGAGTTCCTGTCCTGACTTCCCTCAGTGATGAACTGATACTTGGAAATGTAAGTTGAAATAAACCCTTTCCTCCCCAAGTTGCTTTGGTCATGGTGTTTCATCACAGCAATAGTGACCCTAAGACACAGGGTAAGCATGGTAGCAGGAGGAGAAAGCTGGTTGATAACCTTTTCACCCACACCCAGGAAGTAGAGAGAGGGAACAGGGCATAGAGCAAGCTACAAAACCTCAAAGCCCACCTCCAGTGAGGTGTCTACTTCCTGAAGGTTCCATAACTTCCCCAAGTTGATACCACCAAGGGATTAAGTGTTCAAACATGTGAACCTATGGGGGACACTTCTCATCCAAGCCATCACAAGAAATCTTCAATTTAACCATCAGCAGGAATTCTAGAGACCATAGACAAGGTATTGAAACCCAGGGAGAGGCCAATATCTTCACTTTGACCAACTTCTAGGCAGAGGTTTTGGTTGTATCACAGTACCTCTGTTCTTTCAGCAAATCCTCCACACACACCCATGCTAGATAGGCTGGATGCTTATGATGAACACAGTGTCAAATGCACTGTCACACCTGCCTTCAGGAAAGTTAGTGTGGCAGAGAAGACCCCGTGTAAGTGATGCAGCTGGTGACATACCCTACGTAGTATCTCTCTGCCACCTGGACACATCCTTCCATCACTGTCACCCCAGCTCTAAGCCTCCTCCCCTAGGGACCCATCTCTCTTGAGCATGACCTGCAGAACCTGCTGCTTCTGAGTCATCTCTTTCCTACCCAACATTTGTGGACCACAAGCATACTTAGTCATGAGCCAAACCCGGAAGCCACAGTCTTTCTTTATCCCCTAGGAATGCAAGAACATGACTGTATTCTTGTTCATATTCCAAAGGCTTTTTATAAAGAGATTGGCACACTGTCCCCAAGAGCCAAATAACACCCAGGGATTCTAGACATTTCTCCAGTCATCCCTCTGGACTTGACCTCGGGATATCTTGCTTATTACCCACCTGAGAGATGATCTGAGCCTCACTGGGAAAGGTGTTTTCCTGTTCATGTAAAACATGTCCCCTCTTTTCTGCATCTCCAGTTGCTCTGGAGATAAATAAACAGATAAATAAATAATTTTTCACAAAAACTAATTAGCAGATAGGAAGATGCTAATGTGTTTTGTCAACTGTATCTCTCCCCCAGCTCACTCCCAGCTGGTCAGGAACTGAGGCGGGGGCAGCTGTTTGGAGCTGCAGTGTCAGAGATGGACAGCACATCTAAGCACGGTGGCATGGGGGCTTCTCTCCACCCACTGGGTGGCCAGTCACCTGCTGGCTGAACTTGTGTGAGGAGCAGATGTTTGTGTTGGTGGGAGAGCCTGTAGGGGGCCAGAACCTGGGGTTGGTTGGACTCAGGAAGAATGGGCCTGGATTTGCACATGTGCCTCTCTTAAAAACAGGATTTATAGATGAGGGGTGTAGCTCAGGAGTGGAGTCCCTGCCAGCATGCGCAAAGTCCTGGGTTCCATTTCTAGTATGGTGAAGAAGAGAGACCGATGGGGAGAGAAGGGAGGAATGGAGGGAAAAGGTAGGAAAGGATGGGGGGAAGGAAAATTGACCTAGGCGGTTGTATTACTTTCTTCCTGACATCTTTTGGGGGCACTTTGTATTGCTGTGGCCTGGAGGAAGTAGGGTTTGTTTGGTTCATGGTTTGGAAGTACACTCCATCATGGTAGAGAAGGTGGTGCAGCCGGAGCTTGAGGGAGCTGTCCTCCTCACATCAGCACCCAGGATGCAGAGAGAGATGAAGGCTGCTGTCTCTGCTTCCTCGCCAGTGGAAGACCCCAGCCCACAGAGTGGTACCACCCGTGCTTAGGGCAAGTCTTCCCACCACAGCTGATACAATCTAGAAGCTCCCCCAGACATGCCCAGAGGTGTGTCTTCTGTCAAACTGACAATATTGGCCATCACACATTTGCTTTTTTAAATCGTGTTAAAACACACATATTATAAAATTTACAGTCTTCACCATTGTTAGGGATACACCAGGTTGGAAACACTCCACCTGATTCTCAAGCCCCTCCCCCAAGTCTGGCCAGCCTCCAGCTCTCTCTCTCTCTCCCTGCACAGAGAGCACAGTAGGTGTCAGTCAATTATTGAATTATAGTCAGGTTCAGTACAGGTGGGTTCAACCAATTGCAGATGGAAAATATTTGGGTAAAAAAATTCCATCTGTACAGAACATGCACAGATTTTTTTCTTGTTATTATCCCCCAAACAATGCACTATAATGAGTATTTACATAGTATTAGGTATTGTGCATAATCTAGAAGCAATTTAAAGTGCCGGAAGGCTGCGTGTGGGTTTCCTGCAAATGTAACCGTATTTTATATAATGGATTTGAGCATCCTGGGATTCTGATATCTGCAGCTGATGCTGGAGCACCACACACACACACACACACACACACACACACACACACGAGGGGAGAGAGGACACTGAATGCAAACGGCCTGCTCCTCTTCCTCTTTAATCCTGGTCTTCACTGTGGTCTTTGTTGAGGTCAGCAGGTGACCCACATTCGGCCTGTGTAGCTCTGTCTCCAACATGCCCTGATTAACCCGAAACCACACTAATGTCTCCCAGAATTCTCCCTCTTGGGGGCAGCCTTCCTTGTTCAGGTCTGCCCAGCTGCTGCGATGTGGTAGGATGCTCCTCACGCCTGCTTGTCACTGTGGATTTAATGCCATCTGCTCTGCTTGGTGCCCACAGAGGTAAGCCCTGTCTCAAGCATTAGTACGCACCTTATCATCTCCCCCTCCATGTCGGCAAGTGAATGACTATGTGGGGGGAAGTACCGAAAGGCCTTCCTGAACCTCCCCAGAGGGGCAGCATGGAGTTCCAGCCACTTGGCTCTGTCTTTGACTTTGGAAGGTACCAACGAGTCTTCGTGCAGATTAGCAACGACACTAGAACAATGCATTGTCCCTTGATGTCCAACGCCAGGTTTGAGCCACGTGTGATGGTACACACCTATAATCCTAGCACCAGAAAGGCAGAGGCAGGAGAATTCCTGGGACATGTAGACTAGTCACGTTGGTGAGCTCCAGGTTCAGTGAGAGACCCTGCCTCAAAAAGTAAGGTGGAGAGCAATAGAGGAAGATACCTGATGTCACCTCTGGCCTCCACATGCGCGCGTGCGCCCGTACACACACACACACACACACACACACACACACACACACACACACACTTGTCTCTCACTAAGGTAACATCCAAGCTTGAAGGAAGCCCCCTCCTATATGAGGCTGCAGAGCTGGGCCCAAGAGAAACAGTGATTCACTCAAAGGGACCACTCCTTTCTTGGGTCAGGTGGGAACTGGGGTCTGTAGCCCCACAGAAAACCATTCCCACGGGAGCCTGAGCCATCACACTACTTCCAGAGAGAGCAAAGAGGCGTCCAGCGAGGCCTGCATGGCTGAGTCTATGTAACAGTGAGGCAGTGTGGCAGGGCAGCAGAGAGGGACACTGGGAGAGCACAGGCTGAGGAGCTGCTGGAGAGATGGCCTCCGTCATCCAGGCAGAGGCATCATCCAGGCATAGGTCTCACTACCCAGTGAGACCAAGTAGTCAGGATATTTCACTGCAAGGTTCTGAGGTTTCATAACTTGTGGGTGTGTTCCTAAGACTGTCTCAATGGTGCATGGTAGAGCCCATGGTACTTTGGCCAGGAAGGTCCCCAAGTGGAATGTGGTAGCCATTGTTTGAGCCAAAGATCCTTAAGGATCTTGCAAGGGCTTCTCCTGTTCTGCCCTTTTAGGCTTCCTGCTATGGGCTGTGACTTAGGGAGATGCATGTGACAGGCTTAGATACATGAAGTCCTGACTGCCCAAAGGAACAGCTTCCAAGTCATAGAAGTGGAGGTGTGGGATGGGGCTCAGAGATACAGGCTGACCGGGCATGTGCAGAGCCCTGTGTCCCACCACTAGTCTCTCCCCCAATACCAGAGAAGTGGGAACATTGCCTGATACACAGCAAAAGGGACAAGAGGAGAGGCGGGAGGGACGAAGCTGGTGGACCATCAGCCACATAGTGGGTGATGCTGTGGTAAAGCTCTGTGCAGAAACCAGAAGCTCGAGCCTTGAAAATTCTCACCTAGCTGAGCCACACGAGGAAGTAAGCATCCTGAGGGCAGCATAGCTCTAGAGCCAGATGGTGTAGGCTCTCCCAAGAACCTGAGTGAGTCTGGGAGCAGCTCAGCCCTCTCACATGCTGCTTCCTGTCCAGGGCCAGGGGTGTAGGCCTTTCTATTAGAAGATTAGGAAGTCAGAGATGCTCAGCTGACTGGGCATCCAGCTACTGCCTCCTCCATCCCCACCCCATCCCCCGCTCTGATGAACTCATGGACCACAGTTTGTTGAGCTATAGGTTGGAAGGACTAGAGCAGTGCTCTCCATGTTATCCTCCAGCTGCTGTATGGAAGCCTGCCTACATTGGTTAGGTTATCTGGGATGAGAAAGACAGCCTCATCTAGTTACCCAGACAGGAGCTGTGGAGGTGCGGAG
>CABHPR010137216.1:0-23203 GCA_902168415.1 Peromyscus melanophrys | reverse complement strand
GGAGGTGAGGAGATGGGGAGGTGTGGAGGTGTGGAGGTGGGAAGGTGAGGAGGTGGGAAGGTGGGGAAATGGGGAGCTGTGGAGGTGGGGAGCAGTGGAGGTGGGAGGTGGGAGGTGGGGAGGTGGGGAGGGACACTCAGATCTAGGAAGGCAGGGACATACAAGACAAAGGCTGTGAACAGAGCAAAGACGCCATTGCACTCCTTCCTCAGGAAACTACAGGGGCCCACATCTCCATGTCAACACCCAGAGCCCCCAGCCTTTGGCCAGCGTTAGGTGTGGGACCTGGATTAAGTCCTACCAGGCTATGACCAGGGATGGCAGGTCTTCAAAGGGCTGAATGGGTGCCATTTCCCACAAGGATGGAGGACATAGCTTAGGGCCAAGAAACCATCCACCACCTGGAGTGACATGACCAGAACCCAGAAACACTGACTCTCAGTCTCATGTAACCCAGGTTGGCTTTGAACTCGCTATGTACCTAAGGATGGCTTTTCTAATCCTCCTGCCTCAACTTCTCAAGTGCTAGGATCCAGGTTTATGCGGTGCTTAGGATGGAACCCAGGGCTTTATGACAGGCAGATAGGCATTCTACCAACTAAGCCACATCGCAGCTCCCTGCCCCGATTCTGCCATCACGGATTAACAGAACGGCTGCCTTCCTTAGCGGTTGCTGCTGTCCGTGGTGCTGGATTTTCCCTTCTGTCCAGGAGTCCGCTCCACTTGCCTGTGAGCTCCTCCAAGGTCAAGGCCAACACCAAGCCAAGGTCAAGGCCAACACCAAGCGGCGTCCACTACTGCGTGTTTTAAGAGATGCTGACTGAATGGGGAAGATGACATAACAAGGTGTGTGACACAGCAGGGGCAGCTCCTCCTTGTCCCCATTTGTCACAGATGATCCGATGCTTGTAAGGCAAGGGGTGGACCTGCCCAGGACTCTAAGCGCATGCACGGACTGGATCGACCAAGATGAGCACCACCAATCACCAGAGAAAGGAGAACATGGTGGCGTGGCTAGTGAACGGCACTGCCTCACTTCTCATTGTGAGGAGGCATCCTCCATACAGGTGAGAGAGCATCTCACCAAACACAGAAGTGTGGGCAGAGGACAAGGGGGTAAACTTGGGGGGCCGGGGAGATGAATTTGGATCTGCAGCAGCCATATAAAAAGCTGGGCATGAAACACCAGCTCTGGAGAGGCAAAGACAGGAGGAACCCTGTGTGTGATGGCCAGCCAGTCTAGCCAGTTGATGAGTTCTAGGTTCAGTGAGAAACTCTGCCTCAAAAAAATTAGATCACAAGACAATGGAGGGAGACACTCAGCATTGACTTCTGGCCCCTGCATGCACAAACAAGCACACACACACACACACACACACACACACACACACACACACACGGGGGGGGGGGGAGCATCTATGAACAAGACCTACAGAGTCCCACCCAATACTGATGTCTAAGCCAATGTATTCAGCATTGTACAATTTCCAGAATGCTTCTGAACCTTCCTACACTCTAACCACTACCAAAGTATGGACTTTCTTCTCCAAGCAGCAGTGACTGCAGCAGCATAACAAACCCACAGTTCCAGAATATTGGTGTCAGGATTCATTCATTAGCTCTGTTCACAGAGATTTTTATTTCTCCTCTTTATGTGCAGTGAAGTGAGGAAGTGAATGTGTGCCAAGGCAACAGAAGCAGACATGGCCTGTCTCCTGGGTGGAAGTTTTCAGGGTCAGGACACAGCTTCCTAGGTTTTCTCTCTTACAGCTGAAGTACTAAGGGATGCACCCCTGTGAACAGGTGTGCTCTTGAGTAGACTGACAATGGGCTTGTCCTGTGAGTGAGAAGGGTGTTTGAAGTAATACCTCACGAGATTTTTTTTTGAGAGGGGGGATGCTTGTTACAGCAACATAACTGAGCATCTACTGACAGACACTGACCTACCCAACATGAGTTCTCCGTACTCCAGTCCTAGTGTTATTTCTTAGCAGATAACCCAGCAGACGACATAATCATTGCAAGCCTGCCTCATCTATCCATCTGCCCATCAAGTGCACCCAATGAGTGCCATGTTGTGACTTCACTCCCTGTAAACAGTGGTCACAGCAGCCCTTACTTCTGGATATCAAATGTCCACAGATCCCAGAGCAGCCTAGAGACAGCAGCTGGATCCATGTCCAGAATCCCCAATCCTCCAGCCTACTGTAGCCATGACTCCCTTCTGACCTGGCCTCTTCTCATCCTGCCAATCTCAGGACCCCAAAGAGATGCCTTCCCTCCTCAGCCCTTTCTCAATTTCTCCTATAGCTGGACACTCATCTGTGACCCTCTGGTTCTAACTCTGTTTCCTTGGGTCTATTAGTTCAGAAAAGAAAGTCCACTACAGCAAGTGATAGTCAATCTTGATTGTCAACTTGATGGGGTCTGAAATCAACTAAGAGATATGCTTCTGGGTGGGTCTGTGAAGGCATTTCCAGGAAGGATTAACTGAGGGGAGAAGCCCCTCCCCCAGAGTGGGTGAAACTTCGGCCAGCAGCCCAGATACACAGAGAACTGAGGAAAAGAGAGGGCTCCTCACTTGCCTGTCTGTCTTTGCTTCTTTCTGGTGAGAGCATCTTTCCCATTGCCACTGCTGATGCTTTCCTTCACCAACATCAGAACTCAGCTTCTTTGGGCTTCCATGACAGTGGCTCTCCAGGAACCCTCAAGGTCTCCAGCTCCAGATTGGGACTGTGGAGTCACCCAGCCTCATGGACTATACCAGGTAGTTGCCAGGTTCTCTGTCTCTCCAGCATGCAGACAACCATTGGTGAAGTACCACACCCTACTATGTAAGCCAATCTGATTAGTCCCCTTTGCAACATAAATCCACTCTATGGATTCCGCTTCTCTAGAAAACACAGAATATCACCCTGCTCAAGGGCAACAGATCAGTGAGGGTTCTGCCTAGACAGCGGAAACCTGAGTGTTTCCAGCAGAGAGAGTTTAATCTAGGGTCTTGGTTCACAATGAGAAAAGTGACCAGGCTATCCAGAGTGGAGAACCTGAAGGAAGTCAAATGTCTCCCTCTCTGAAAGGACAGACGAGAAAGGACCTGGGGACAGCCAGAGAAAGCTGGAGTTACCACTAATGAGAACTGGAGCCTGTAGAGAGACATAGGCACTAGAGACAGATAAAGGCAAGAGACACCCTTCCTGTAAGAGTCTCCCACTGGCTGTATGATCCAGTACCAGCTGACACAGACTCAGATAGTGAGCTGGACAAGACTGTGGAAGAGCCAGGGCCACCTTGGAGAGCAGCTGGCCCAAACTCGTCTGCCTAGGCTTCCTCCATGCAGCATCCATTACCCATGACCGGCTTGGGCAGGGCTTTGCTTTTCGTCCCAGAGCTCAAGGCTCTCCTGGCTTTTCCCTTTAGCTCTTCCATCTTGGTTGATGCATATCTTCTCACTAGTCTCCCTTAACCGGGACAGTTAAAAACAAAAGACTCATTTTCCATAGCCAATGTAGAGATGTATGCGCACAATTCCAGCACTCTGGAGAGGGAGAGACTGCGGCAATAGGAGTCTGAAGTCAAAGCCAGCCTAGGCTACATAGTGAGATTTCCTCTCAAAAACAAACAAACAAACAAACAAACAAAAAAAGAAGAACAAACAAACCAAAGGCCTCACTTTTTGAGCCTCCATATCGATGGAGTAGCCAATGATTTGTTTCCCTTGATTACAGAGAATAGATACAAACGTGGCCACCTCCACCCAATTTTCTTATCTTGCTGCAAAAAATAACCAGTGCTACAGCAGCTATCTTGCAATCATGAGGGAAAGAACCAGTATTACCTGGATGGTTGAACAGAATGAAAAACAGGTCTTAGGTCTCGACGATGTTATTGAGATTTTTAAGCCAGCTCTAGACGTCCTAGTGTGTGAAACAGTCAAATGCGTCCATAGCTGGAGTCACTGCTGGCACCGGGGCTGGCAGTGCCCAGATGCAGATGAGGTGCCCACATCAGGATCTATCTTAGTTACTTCTCTATGGCTGTGATGAAACACCATGACCAAAAGCAACTTGGGGAGGAAAGGATTTATTTGGCTTACACTTCCATATCACTGTTCATCACTGAAGGAAGTCAGGACAGGAACTCAAGCAAGGCAGGAACCTGGAGGCAGGAGCTGATGCAGAGGCCATGGAGAAGTGCTGCTTACTGGCTTGCTCCTCATGGCTTGCTCAGTCTGCTTTCTTATAGAACACAGGACTACCAGCCCAGGGGTGGCACCACCCACAATAGGCTGGGCCCTCCCCCATCAATCACTAATTAAGAAAATGCCCTACACTATAGGGTCTACAGCCAAATCTTATGGAGGACTTTTCACAGCTGAAGTTCCCACCTCTCAAATGACTATGGCTTGTGTCAAGTTCACATAAAACTAACCAGCACAGAATCTCATGGGCAAAAATCTCTCCTCAGACCTCTTAATGTCCATCAGTCAGTCATTGAGACCCAGGGATGTCCTTTTAGTCTTCTTCTCTGCACCCCATGATCTCTGCCCACTTTGTAGGTCAGGCTCATACCTATCCCTAACCAATCCTCACTCACTCCTAAACCCCTCTCCATTGCAAGTGGTGGGGGGCGGGCATCTTGCTAAAATGCAAACATCACACAATTAGCTGGTGTCTCTTTTGGGGCTTTAGGCTTGCCTTGGCTCCCCAGTGCTTCCAAAATAAAATCTAAATTGCTTAGCTAGGCTGCCAGCCTTGTGAGCTGACTCACCAGACCCAGCCCTTCCTCCCCTTGATCTCCACTCCAGCCATGCAGGCTGCTAATGAGTCCCCAAATCCTCTGCATGTCCATCCCACCCCCACCCCCAGCCTTCCCTGGTCCTCCTTACCCACCTCCCCTCTACCCACCATTGTGGGTAGTACCTGCCCCTTTCCTAGCTGTCTCTGAGCTCTGCTGCTCTCTTCCAAGCTTGCATTTGGTTGGTTTCCTCCCTTCCCAGAGAGCCAGTTCCTTGACAACAGCGTTGTGAGTGTTATTCATCTCGGTGTCCCCAGTGCCTGCCACGCTGCTGTGAGGACGTGATAAATGCGTGTGGAGTAAGAGAGTGAATGAGTGAGTGAATGAATGAGGCCATGCATTTGGGAACTTGGGGAGGCAGCTGCCGGAGGTGCTGGCGTTCTGTTCTGTATCTCTGCAGAGAAGAGAGAGCAGCGATGACCCAAGCCTTTGAAAAGCCACCCAGCGCCCTGGCTTTCTGGAACTCTGCCAGGCCAGCTTAGGGGAGGAGAGTACCCTACCCACATGGAGCGATAGTTGGGTTGCTTCTCCTGGTGACACTTTTTTCTTTTCAAGTCACTGGCCACCAGGGAACCATCTTGAAGCATGGTTCCTCTCCCCAACCACTCCATTTGTTCTGGAACACAAGAGGGAAGGTGGCCTTGACTTTGGATCATCTCTGAGATTCCTTTGAGGACTCCTGTTCCCATCCGTCTTCTCAGAAGGCGGTGAGGGGGGGGAGGGGGGGAGGTAGGGGGGGGGGGGGGGGGGGGGGGGGGGGGGGGGTGGTACCAGGCTTGCTACGGCTCTGAGACTGACACACCTGTCTTAGATGGGAACAGAGGAGTGACAAGATGAGAGTCTGAACATCCCCTTTATGACAGAAGGCACCGTTCATCCTGCCGGCAAATGAATGATTGTCGTGTGAATTACACGGCCTGCCTGTTACACAGCAGCTCGGAGCCAAAGCCTCCCGGTTGTAAAGCAAGGGGTAATAAAGAATTATGGGGCCCAGTAAAATGAAAATTGAAGACAATCAGCTCTCTTCAGAGGAGCACTGCTCACAGAACATCCATTATTGTCACCCCCACTGTAAGAGGGAAGGTGGGAGGAGGCAGAATCTGTCCCCTAACAAGTGGCTATGCCCCCCTACATAAAGACTCTCATCCCAGCTCCCTTGAGGAGGTACATCAAAGGCTCAGCTAGCAACTCCAGGGCCTGTTGCTCTAAGCCACTGCTGTCTCCACTCCTGCCTTGGGACTGCTGGAGGAGGGTCCTTCTCTACCACAGCTGGGTAGTTCATATGAGTTCAACATTCCTTCTGGAAGCAGCGGCTCCTTGGCTGATGTGTTCAGTTAATTAGATGCCAGCTTCCTGAGTGCCAGTCACAGGGACACACCAATGTCGGGAAGGTGTGGTTTGCTCAGTTGCAGAGGACACAGCCATAAAGGGTCGTGGCTGATTGTGAAAGGCACATGGCCGGCACTGTGGTGTGAGTGATTGCTCCATCTCATCTCCTCTCTAGTTTGGCTCTCATGGATGCCTACATCAGAGAAAAGCTCCCATCACCACCTCCCTCCCTGCCTCTGCTCTGGGCCCAGCAGCACTTTCTCTAGCCCTCGTTCCCAGCCTCCCCTCAGAGGCCATTGGAACTTTGCTTCACACACCCACTGCTTCTTGAAAAGAGATCCAGCCACATCCCTCAGTTCCTTGTTCTTGACTTTTTTTCTTTCAAAGGAGAGGGTCTCATGTATCCCAGGCTAGTCTTGAAGAACCTATACACAATTGAGAATGACCTCGAACCCCTAATACTTCTGCTTCTATTTCCTACGTGCTACAACTGCAAGCGTGTGCTACCACACCTAGTTTATGTGATGCTGGGTGTGCCAAGTAAACACTCTGTCAACTGTGTTACACCCCCAGTCCCATATCTTCCTTTTAAATCACTTCCGTGACACACACTGGCTTCCAAGAAAGGACGGGGACACCTTGCCACTTAAACCCTTAGTTCTTTCTGATCAGGCTTGGCTGTCCCCTCCCAACACTCTGCAGACACAGAAACAAGGTTCCTATCTGTCCCTTCCTACTCCCTAAAGCTGGCAGCTGCATGGATGCAGTGTGTTCTTAGTCCAGAAGCTTCTCCCATGCTTTTATCACCATTATGAGAGTTTTAGTAAATGACTGCTACTCTGGGAAGCATCTTGGCTCCCTAGACAAGATCATGACTTCCTTCTCTGGAGTTCCCTGGTCCGTACACAAATCATATAGAATCGTCCCCCTACTTGCTTGATACTCCAGGGGGCACATGGGGGCTTTGACTCCAAGTTTAGCTCAAAGTCCTATAAGTGACTCACGCTGTGTCTGCAGCTGGGACAAGGGCAGGTCAAGGCTTCTGGTGCAAGGACATTTGTGCTTTACTGGCTTGGCATTGAGGATGAAAATGAGTGTGTGTATGGAGCAGGTAGAGACAGCAGAGGAGGTCTGATGGGGACAGTCCTTTTGTCTGTTTGTAGTTCAGTTTCCCAGCCATCTGAGATGTGTGAAGTCAGTGTGATAGGGAGACAGACTCTCTAAAGGTAACTGGGAGATGCTGCCACTGAAAGTAGCCACACCAAGCTAGAAATAGCCCCTACTAGTTGGCGCCACCCCATTTAGAAGTTGTCAGAGGAGAACCTTGGGGACTCCAGCGCAGAGCCTGGGTGATCTGTGGTAGGCAGGAATGATGGCCTCTCCATGGGTTTGTTTGGTACCTGTGGGTGTGCATGTTTATGTGTGGGTGTGTGTACCCATAGTGTATGGGCGTGTGTGTGTGTGTGTGTGTGTGTGTGTGTGCGCGCGCGCGCGCGTGCATGTGTGTGTATGTATGTGTGCCCATATGTGTATGGGTGGGTGTGTGTGTGTGTGTGTGTGTGTGTGTGTGTGTGTGTGTGTGTGTGTACAGGTCAGAAAACAACCTCCAGTGTCATATCTAAGGTGCTGTCATTTTTGTTGTTGTTGTTGTTTTTGTTTTTTCAAGACAGGTTTCTCTTATGTAGTTTTGGTGCCTGTCTTGATCTCAGTCTGTAGACCAGGCTGGCCTCGAACTCACAGAGCTCCACCTGGCTCTGCCTCCCAAGTGCTGGGATTAAAGGTGTGTTCCATTGCTGCCCAGCATGGTGCTGTCATTTTTTAAACTAATTTTAAATTAAACTAAAATTTTATTTTAGTTTTGAGACAGAGTCTCTTAATAGCCTGGGGCTCCCCGAGTAGGCTAGGCTGGCTCAGGTCAGTGAGCTCCAGGGCTCTGCCTCTCCCTGCTTTCCCAGCATTGGGATTACAATGAGTGCCACCACTGCCTGACTTTTTTTTTCTTTATGGATGTTGGGCTTAAAGAAGAGTCTTCATACTTGTGCTGCAATCGATTTGCCAATGAAGCCATCTCCTCAGTTCCCGGACCTGGGATTAATCCTGACTCTGTCACTCATGGGTGCCTGGGAAACTGCTAGATCCCCCTGGACCTCAGGCTTCACATCTGTGCAATGGGAAACTGGGTTTTTGAAGGCACTGAGAGAAAGCATGTCTCAGTGCAGGGTGGAGTATTCTGTAAATAAAATGTGATGGTCATTGTGACTACTGGGACAGGAGGAACAAGGCAACACCCAGAACTCGAGAGGACAGTGGAGCTTGCTCAGGAGGATGGGCAGGAATAGGAGGTCCCTGAGTGTCTCAACTGGACCTTGACCTTCCTGACCACAGCACAGACCCTGGTCCCCCTCTAACCTTCCACTCACCTACCATTCTGTGGATAGATCCCAGCACCTGCAGCCAGGCCACAAAGAGCTGGCAACAGCATGGCATGGCCTGAGGCGAAGTTTGGTTTCACAGCTGATGTCCCGAAATTAATTAATCGCCTCTCATCACTCAGCCGCAGCAATCCATCACAGCATTCACCATCCCTTTTCCCATTAGAAAATAATGGCAATTATCCCTTAAATAATCAGTTTTTACAGTTTACATTTAATTTACAGAAGGATGACGGGCCCGGCACTCCCATCTGGGACGACAACTTTGTTCTCCGTCTGTCTTCTTTCTTTGGTGCCCATCCCTTAAAGAAGAGGAAAGACACAGGATGGAGGCAACAGGATCAGTCTGTGGGGTTCTGGCAATTTCTCTGAAGCAGGTCGAACAGTATCTAGGAGACTTTGACTGGCATGAAGAGCCAGTGGGAGGTGAAGAAAGGACCCTCAATAGAAAGGCCAAGTGTGTGGCCCCCTCACCTCTCCCCAGCAAGCTGAACCCTCTCAGCTCAGAGCTTTAGTAAGCCTTTATTTTGATCCACTGGGCTCCATCATCTTTGACATGCTCAACTTCTGGCTGACATCTCCAGTCAGGCTGATCAAAACATGTCAGTTCCTAGCTAGAAATCCTTCAGAGGTTCCCCACGGCTCTGGGTGAGATTCCAGCAGGTCAGCCAAGCCGAAGTCAGCCCATGGTGCCCCAAGGCTGCTCCCCCATGAGACTGCCTTTCCAATCCAACACCTCTTGGCTATACACCAGGCCTCAGGGCACACACCCCACATCACTTTCCAGACACTCTTTTCATAAGCTAGCCCTTTGTGTCCAACCCAGAAAACAGCAGTAAGCAACCCAGTTTCTCCTAGAGTCTCACAGCATCAAGGACCTCTGAGACCTGTGGTCACCAAGAACTATGTGGGGGATTACTCTGCCAGCAGCCCTGGAATTCTACAGAGGACACCAGCTGGATATCCTTAGTGCATTTAGTTCTGACCCTATTTAACTGGGATTAGCATCAGATCCTATGCAGGAAGGGTCCATCCCCAAGAATGCCCACCACTTCCTGTGTCCGCTGAAAGTCCAAGGTTGTCCGGCCTGTGCCCCTGGCCTATGGTGTAATTTGGGGCTTCTACATCCAGATTTACTAGGATGTCTCACAAGACTCACAGAAACAGGCTTACTAATTTATTAGAAAGTATATCACTGAAGAGCTGGAGAGATGGATCAGGGGTTCAGAGCACTTGATGCTCTTGCAAAGGATGAGGGTTTAGTTCCCAGCACCTACATGGTGGCATACAACTGACTAGAACTCCAGTCCCAAGGCATCTGGTGTCTTCTCCCAGCCACCTCCAGTACTAGGCATGCACAGGGTACACATAGTCAGGCAGACAAGATGCTCATGCACATAAGGAGCTCACCAAAGGTGTCAGAGTGAGGAGTAAACTGACCTAATCAAGCTGACCCCTGCCATGAGTTATCCAGGCTGAGCAACAGTCTCTATCTGCCTCACTCATGTCCCTTGATCATGTGCCATAGCCATCATGGGCTCTAGGGATTAGGATGTAAGCATCTTTGGAGACCCATTATTCTGTCTGCCACAGAGAGGGTTCAGCACATGCATCCTGCAGAGATGGAGGATTGAAGTGAACCTACAAAGGTCATGGACCTTTTGGCCATAATGAAAAGTAGCCCTCAACAGGTCAGCTGCTAGCGGGCCGGGGAGACAAGCTGGGGTGCATAGCATATTCATCGTGTACTTCAGCCACACCTGGGCCCCGCTGCCCCCCCCTTCTCCCACATACACAGGTTGCCTGGTGACTGTGCCCCAGGAACTCTGATTGCACAATGGAAAGCCACCTTGGAGAGTCAGCTCCCCACTCTGATACCTTTGGTGAACTCTGCTAGCACAGGTGGGTGGCTTCTCCTCTAGGAAGCCATTTATAGATACAAATCTGCGTTGCCTGCAGGTTTAAGAGGCGATCCCTCTTTAGTCAAGGACCCAGCATAGGGTCTTCCTAAAGACCACGTAACTGGGAGCCTTTATTGGGGAAGCTGGCATGTGACTTTGAAAAGATCCAAGAGGCATGGTCCAGCAGCCTTAACCCCTCCACCACCTGCATGAGCTAGCCCAAAAGCAATGGAAAAGACTAATCGGATCAGGTAGGTGTCCACTGCCCAGGAGAGCAAGCCAAGTGCCATCTTACCCTGGTAAGGGGACATTCCACAGCCTTGTCCTACAGTTCTGTCACCTAGGACAGTCAGCTGACTTTCTGCCCTCCTCTTCCTTCTGTCTTTCTTCTGAGGGAGAACAAGGATGGTTGCTACAGCAACCCATTTCTTCTGAGAGTGCATTTTAACCACTTTTCTCAGGAACCCTTTCCTTCTGGGCACCTGCTCACCCTGTATGAAGTGTGTGGGCCCTCCCCCTTTTCTGGCCCTGAGGGCGACTATACACATTTACTCAAGGGGGGAAATCAACTTTAAGAACACAGCTTTCTGAGGAGAGAGGAAACCGAAGTAATAACAGTGCTGAGTCTGTTACCCATGCAATATCGAACTTGTAAGATCTGGGAACCGGGAAGCTCACCATACAACTATTGGCTTTTCTTCTTTATTCCTCTGCCCTCATATAGCTCAGGAAATATCTTCATTTAATTTTTTCAGCAAATGTGAGTTGAGCATTTCTATTTGAGGCCCTGTGGGTTGGGTGGGGGACCAGAAGCTAATACGGTGCCCACCGGCTGCAAATGGGAAGATAGGCATCAAACAGGTTGGCCATGGGCTACGGCTGAGACTCTGTGGCAGAGTACTTACCTTGGATGCACAGGTTCTAGGTTCCATCCCCAGCATTACAGACGGACAGAAGTCCTTATATTATTTCTTGGGCTAAGGAAAAGGAAGATGCCAGGCATGATGATGGTACATGCCTTTAATACCATCATCGGGAAGACAGAGGCAGGCAGCTTGCCATGAAATCAAGGCCAGCCTTGTCCAAACACTGAGTTCCAGGCCAACCAAAACTATATAATGAGATTCTGTCTTTAAAAAAAATAAAGGAAGGAAGGAAGGAAGGAAGGAAGGAAGGAAGGAAGGAAGGAAGACAAAAGGAAAGGAATGGGGCCTGAAAACAGCTAAAACCATTAACCAGACTGGGGAATCTGGAAAGGTCTCTCTGAGGTCATGTGAAATAAAGAGCAAAGGAGGAACTTTACAAATGTGTCCAGAGCTATACTGTGACTTCTCTGAGTTGTAAAAGCTCAAAGTTGGGGAAATTTGGAGGAAGGGAAGGTGGCCACTAGGACAGGAGGGTAGCTTCTTAGGGAGGAGAAATCTGAGAATGGAGCAGAACAAGTGACCAGGGTAGGCATTGGTGCTGATGATGAGCACGTGAAAAGCTCCAATGGGATCTCAGCTGAGCATCCACCACTGAGACTCATACATATTCCCTGTGGAGGGACAGGGACACTGAAGAGCCAGCATGAACCAGGAGGCAAATTAGCTTGAGGGTCTTCTCATCATCCACAGGACAGATGGCATTGGCTCAGCCAGGTGAGGCGTCAGAGCAAGGGACACGGAAGCTTCTAAATGTACCCCATGTGGGAGACTGACAGAATCGATGGGAGGTTCGGAGACACGGGAATGTAGAGGTGACTGATGGGCTTGCGGCCTGAGCAATGAGCTGACGACTGCATATTACCGAGATGGAAAAACTGAAGGAGGAGTCTACAAAAGGAGAGAGACTCTGTGTGGTCTGAGTCCTTAGACCCCTCTCTAGTGTCACACAGTCAGGTCTGTCCCCTTCCAAATGAATGGGAAGTCCATTAAAGCTGGGGATCACATGTCCTTAGTTTACAGCTTTGTCCTGGTTGGCAGCACCTGGGTCCTGGTACCTGAGAATCCTGGGGCTACCACAAGAAACAATCACTAACCTAAAACTAACCCAGACTAACTCTCTCCGCATTCCAGAGGTCAAAAGCCTGAGATCAAGGTGTTCTTAGAGAAAGTGCACTCCATACCTTGTCCCAGCATGACTGGCTGCTGGCGGTCCTTGGTGGGTCTTGGGTCGTAACACCAGTCCGTCTTCACATCGCTCCCCTCTACATCTCCTCCCTTCCACTTCTCTTCTTGAATCATATGTTTGTTCTTGATTTTCAGTGTGTGTGTGTGTGTGTGTGTGTGTGTGTGTGTGTGTGTGTGTGTGTGTAGGCCAAAGATCAATCTTGAATGTCAGTCCTCAGGAGCTGTCCACCTTTGTTTCTGAGACAGAATCTCTCACAGGAACTCATTGATCAAGCTACACTGGCCAGGCAGCAGTCTCTAGGATGCCCCTGTCTCAACCTCCCCAGGGCTGGGATGACAGGCATGCCCCACTATGCATCCATTCTACCTCCCCAGCCCTCCTTTCCATGAGGACACTGACCTCAAGCATCCCTTGTCGGGATGACTTCAGGATCCTAAATTTGTTTCTATCTGTAAAGACCTTTTTCCCTAAATGAGCTCACATTTGCAGATTCTGGAATTTGGACTTGGGCTTATGTTTTGAGACAGTCAGTCCATCAAATGAGAGGATGATTGGACTGAATCCCATAACCTACTACTCACAGGGGGAGTAACCCAGAGCCAGGTACTTGTAAGCTCCAGGCTGGCTCATTGGTCAAGACAAGAACCAAGGGTAATTCAGAAAATAAATTCTGGCTTTCCACCCAGTCTTCTGCAGGGTGTGTCACCAACAGTTTCTTATGTCAGCTGTAATTCCACAATGAGGGGTTCCAGGCAGAACCCATGATGGATACCCTGGAGAAGAGGGGAGCCACACTTAAAGCAGGTGAAGCATTCCAAAGGTGAACATGGATCTAGCCCCATAACCAGAGCTGCCTCTGTGTTTTCCTCCCAAGATGAAGAAGAGCAAAGGTACCATCTCCCAGCCGAGGCTCCCTGCACAGCCTCCAGATCCTCCATTCCTCCAGACCTCTTGCATGGCCATCCCCACATCTTCCAGAAGCAATGGTGGTTTCCAACCTCCTGGAGGAGGAAAGTCCATGGGAGATGATGATTAAAACACATCTTGGCCAAGGTCAATGTGACCTCCAACACTGGTGCTGGAGCAGACACTTTATACACATCTCAGCTCTAGGTAGACACCTCTCAACTTGGACAGCCAGTGCTGAATTCCCCCTCCATCTTGAGGGCACCAGTCCCAGAAAGGATCTGCTATGAGATGCTGAAGATGTGGAGGGAAGCCTGATTATCCACTTGGGCAAAGACGTTCCAAGGCAAAGGTCTACAGAGCACACACCTGCATTTCCAAGTTACACCTAGATTTAGGAATACAGCGTCTCCCTACCTGAGGCCGATGTGCACGGGGGTCTGTCTCCCACAGATGCTGCCCGTTGCAGCCTCTGACTGCTGTCTCTGTCCCACAAAGAGTCTGTGTGTCCTGACCCCAAGATGAATAGGGACCAGGTAAGTGACATTACAGCAGGACCAGCCAGAATGTGTGAGAGACCAAAAGGCCAGAACCCACCATGCAAAGATACCAGCTGGGTTTCCAGGGATGCCCAGGGGTGTGACCAGAACTGGAATGTCATGGGTAAGGCTAAGGCACTCGCTGTGGGTGTGGAGTTTCTTTGACAAGACCTCCTTCTCATTGGGGTACCTGGCACCCCAGCATTATGGTTCCCCAATCTCCCTTTAGACAAACTCTTGAGCAAGAGGTGTTCTACCCATACCCAGCCATCTGACCTGGGGCATACTGCTGTCTTTTGCTAGCCCTGTCTAGCTAGCTCTTCAGTCTCCTGGGGCCTCTTTGCTCATCCCTCAAGGGCTCCCCTAAAAGCCACTTTTTTCTATGCTCTACTTGTCATGATGTCCCAAGGCAATTGAGTTAAAGAAGCAATTTTTTTTCAGTAGGAATAAAGAAAGAGCAGCCCCTCCCTGACATGTCAGCTAGCTCTTCATCCATGCTTGCTTCCATGGCTCCTATCACTGGGTTCTGGCAGGCCTGTCCTCACTTCTCGGGGGGTCTGCAGAAGTAGATAGATCATGCCTGATACCCAAAGCCCCAGGAACCAAGCATGGAGACTCAGGGCTCCCACTGAGGATCGAGAAAGGCGCTCTTGCTGAAATCGCTCTCCAGAATGATGAACATTGCAACTGGCTTCCTCCATCTGTTCGGAGCAATCACTGCAGTTCCCTAACACTGGGACTTAGGGGTTTTGTCCATTTTTCCCCCATTTCCTTTCTGTCTTTTTTTTTTCAAATATTTATGAAGAGATTTCCCATTTATCCTGGCATGTCTTCTCCCCTGTGGGCGTCAGCTGGGAGGGTTCAGACAACAAACTCCAGAAGGTATTTTCCCCAAAGCAGCAGCTGCCTCTCTTGGCACATGCACTGGGGCCTTCCCTGAGGACTGGCCGAGGCAGAACAGGGGAAATGGTAGGCTGGTAGCCCCACAGCCTCAATGTGGGTTCCCTGGCTCTGGGATGCCCTGGTGGAGGGCACTGGGGCAACTCAAGAGAACAAAATGTCTGGAACTTGACATTCCACGGTCCTAACACCCTGTGCCAGCCAGGACTCAGGACACTTGTGAGCACTCTCTTCTGTCCCTCACTACTTTGATGTGAAAGTCCTCACTCTTCCAGGAAAACCACCAGGGTAGTGACTGTGTTTCCAATGACCTGTTTCCAGGGTCTTTGGTGACAATCCTAATGGGGGAGATTGGTAAAGAACATGCTGACTGGGTCTAGATCCCCAGGTTCTCCTATGCCTGGGAGCTTTCCCTGCATGCAAGGTAGGGGACAGGCAGAAAAATGGTAGCAGGAAAGCATGTTCACCCAGGAGCCAGCTGCATAGAAAGGATAAAGCAGAGCCTTGCAAAATCCCCCAGTTCTCCCGCAGCCAGACAGCTACCCTGTCTGCTTGCCCGAAGACTCAGCGAATCACGTTAATTCTGAAAGCCCCCAGCATTCTAGTCCCTGTCAATTACCAAGAGATTGAGAGACTGACTGCGCATACCCATGATAGACTCAGTCGAAAACCAAACTCTTTCTCGGAGACCCTGGCCCTCTGGAAGCCTCAGCAGCAGCATCTAGTAAATGGGATTAGTACTGCCTTTCCCATGATGAGGGGCCTGACCCCAGAAACATCTGCTGGGCTGATCAAGTTCTATTGGCACCCCAGCTTCTGGGACAAGAGGTTATTTGTGGCATATTCAGAGGAGTCTAGAATGGCTGGCCAGGTCAGCGGGAACAGTCACACCTGGTTCTGGTAAATCACAAGATGTTATTACAGGTAGGTCACCTCTCCTACCCACAGAACTACTACGGGGCCCCAGATCTGTGCACAGACACTGCAGGAGTCACTGTGGTTACTGGGCAGTACTACCCACAAAGTGACAATACTCCCTTCAGAAACAAAACCCAAGAGCATTTTTCTTGGAGTTTCAAGTGACCTGGAGCATCTAAACTGTCAATCCAGGTAGCCAATTGCGTTCCAGGCTGGCAGGGAATCTAACAGGAGCAGAGACACATTGTGGTGTCTAAGAACTCTGGCTGCTGTGAGCCAAGGTGGGATGAGGCTGAGACACACAGCAATCACACCATTGAGCAGGTGCTTCTGAACAGACACACTGGAGCCGCCCCTAGCGATGCTGCGTGCTGGCTTGCATGGGGGGTAGGGTGGGGGTAGAAGGTGACTCAACATCTCTTCTTCAATTACTTCTCTACTTTTTTTTTCTTTTTGAGAGAGGGTCTCTCAATGATCCTGAAGCCTGTGTTTTTGCTAGACTGCCTAGATAGCATCTCCCCAGGATCTCCTTGTCTCTGCCTCCAAGCACAAGGGTCATAGATGTCCACCACGATGCTTGGCTTTTTTTTTTTTTTTTTTTTGGTTTTTCAAGACAGGGTTTCTCTGTGTAGTTTTGGTGCCTTTCCTGGAACTCACTTGGTAGCCCAGGCTGGCCTCGAACTCACAGAGATCCGCCTGGCTCTGCCTCCCGAGTGCTGGGATTAAAGGCGTGCGCCACCACCGCCCGGCGATGCTTGGCTTTTACTTGCATTCTGGGGATCTGAACTCAAGTCCTAATGTTTTCACAACAATCACTCACTGAGCCATCTCTCTCCCCTGCTCAATTGTTTGGTGGTTTTTGGTGGGTTTTTGTTTGTTTGTTTGTTTGTTTGTTTGTTTGTTTGTTTGTTTTTTGGTTTTTTTTTTGAGACCATCTCACTCTGTACACCAGGCTAGCACAAAATCCATTATGAAGCCTAAATGGGCCTCAAACTTGCAACAATCTCCCTGTCTCAGCTCCTGAGTTTTGGGCTTACTAGAGTACTCCACCATGCCTAGCAGGAAATACTGGTTCTCGTTACAAGCATCTACCATGTGATGAGCTAACGTCAGGCCACTCTGTCTGGGTCAGGCAGACACCTAACTGCTGACCTTTGCTCTGGAGACCTCATACCTCATCTCCAGATCTCACAACAGCTGTCTACACACAGCTGCTACCATCTCATTCATGGCTGGGAGATAAGTTCTTCATGAGTCCATGAGGTGGGATGTAACTCACGCTTCTCTTCTCCTGTGCCATGCATTGCCACAGCCTTCTGGATTGGGGGAAGAGTTCCAAGAGCATTTTAGTGACTGAAAACAATGACTTTAACTGTATGCCTGTCACTCAGGATACATGTATCCATTCATAGGTTCCCAGGAGACAATATGGACCACAGAGAAGGATTCATTCATGACAACCAACATTTCTAGCCTGGGTTAATTAATAGGCTTGTATTGCAAAGGATGCTTGGGTCTGGCAATGCCCCTGGTTTTTGGTAGAAGAGGAAGCTGAGTACTTAAGCCTAATTGTTAAGAGGTATTAGCAAACAAGATAATAACTGTTCGTTCAGTATATATTTAAGTTGAAATAGTAAGTGTGGGCTCTAAGGCCAGACTGCTGAGTCTCAAAAATCACAGCATCCTTGGCAAGTCATTTACTTGCTTCAGACCCTCGTTATCACTTTGGTAAAATGAGGTTATAATAGTGCCTACCTTGAAGAATTGGGAACGATGGTGAGTCAACATGAGGCCAAGCATCTAGACTCTTGGCAGTGCTTACTAAACACTATTAATTAGCATTTCTGCTTCGCCTGGCCTCTGTTCCACACAGCCGCCCAAGACAGGTACTTGGGTCCCATTTTACCAGAGTGGTTCAGCCACTAGTCCAAGGCCACACAGTGCAGGTGGCAAAGCATGACTAGAAGCCCCAGGTCAGCATGAATCGGATGACTTTCCTTTTCCACTCAGAGAGAGACGAGCATGAGAGACTCAGGGCTTCTCAATGACCAAGTGGGTAGGGAGAGCAGATGGAGACTCAGGGCGAGTGCAAGCGTTCTGCTGACATGCACAATTCAGAAAGACGCCTGTAACATAAAGCAAGCCCTCCCATTCCACAGCAAGATGGCTCCCAGAGGGCCAAGAGCAGCCCACCTCCAGCCCCAGCAGGCAGCTGAGAGCTGTGGGAGGCAGGAGATGAAAAGGCAGGCGTGGTTCAGGAGGCCAGGGGACTGGACCTTCCCCCAGAGCCAACCTCTCGCAGCTGGCACTTGGCAGCAGAGTCTTGCACGAGGCACTGCCCTCTCTCCCAGCTCCTTCACAGGGCTGTTATATTTTAGGAATTAAAGCTGTGCTCGGTAAAAGCACCAACCACATGCATTAGCTGAGGAATGTGTCTTCACTGGCCACCCTCCCCACCTGCCGCTCATGCCCAGTGTTCAAAGGCTTCCTGTCTCTCAGTGCCTACCCATTTTTCCTTGGAGTTATCTCCAACTTTAAGAGTCAGCTCAGTTTCAGAGGCTAGCTGAGGACAAAGGAACCTCTGGCCTGTTTGTCCTGTTGAGTGTTTTTGAAAAGAATGTTCTCAGAATAACCATTTCACTCTCCAGCGTGCTGGGCTGGAAGCTTTGGCCAAGCTGGCCCTTCATATCAATACGCTCATCAGCGGCGCTGGAACCGGAACACTCTCTTGCTAGGGAGCTCACCCAGCACAGCCCCTAATGTGATTCCCTTTGAAAGCACACTGGTCTCGAAGAAGCCCACGGGGACTTCACTCACAGTTCATTGGTTCACTATTTAACACCAACAGCAATGTGCTGGGTTTTCCTCCCACGGGCAATACCCAGGAGACCGGCAGCAGCCAGAGGCCGGCATTGTCTGGTGGGGGAGCCACAGGGCTCTTATATTACAGAGCTGAGCCTCTGTTTTCTGCTCTGGCTAGCACCTAGGGAAGGTCCTAGGAAGGAGAAGAAGGTGAGCTCCTAAGACCAGAGGCTTCTAGCACTTGCCCTCTGTCCCAACCCACGCCTACCCTCTCTGAAGCACGGGGAAGAAATCAATAGAAGTCCTAGACTCCACCCCCATGCGACTTCAATAGTGCTTTGAAGTTGATTTCATCTAACTGTATAGGTGAATGAGAAGTGGAGGAGGGGCCAGGGTAGGCAGAGTGGATTTAGCACCCCCTGAGAAGTGGGGTACAATATAGTAATTATCAGAGCGTGGCTGTGCTCCAGAGAGCTGTGTTCAAATCCTACCTCCAGGTTTACTGTTTATCCACCCATGCATTGTTTACAAAATGTGAGTAAAGACATCCACCTTCTAGGATTGATACCATGATGAACTTACATGAGGCCATAAAGTGACCCTCACCCAAAAGGCGCCCACTAAATGCCGCTTCCCTTCCCGCTATATTGCGGGGGATGGGGGACTGCCTCTGGGGCTGCTAGCTTATTGAGGTGGAGATGAAAAAGAAAGCTATGTATCCAGCTCAAATGGGATCTCAGAGATAAGCAAATGAAATGGAATAAACTTGAATCCACAAAGCCAAGCGGCATTTTCTGATCTTCGCTCTCCCTCTGAGGAACCTTCTGAAAGAAGGAAGAATAGAAAGTCATTTTTTTTCGACTTTGCATAATCTGATGGAGGGGGCATTCTTCTGGATGCTAAGCAGCCTCCAAGCAGATAAGCCTCCTCCACCCCCAGTCAAGCCCTGGAACATTCCGAGACTCATCCCCAACCTTTGCCTATGAAAACTCAGAATCATTCTTTCTGCCTAGGTGCCTGAGACGCTGCCCAGGCTCCCTCAGATCCCCCCAGCTAAGCCTCCTCAAATCGCAACAACCATCTGCTTTGAGCATAGAAAAAGAGATATCACAAAACGTTGCCACATAAAGGTCGCTCTTTTGGGGGGACAAAGGGGAAGAAAGCTCCTAATAAAGGCTTTCGGAGAGACCCCTGCCCACAGTGGCTGCATCCCTGGTGGGAGGGGGGCCTCTCTTCCTCCTCCTCCAGCTGCAGAGGTAGCCTGCTCTGCCAGACCAGCCACTTTGACATGCATGCTCTGACATGGGTGTTATGCAGTATGAGCAGCCTAAAACTGTATTCCTCTCCCTCCCCACTAACTGCCTGGTGTGACTGCCCAACCCTGGACCTGAGACTGAAAATTTCACTCATGATGGCTTCATCTTCACAGCTTTTTAAAGTAAAGATTGAAGGCAACTATCAGAAAGAACCAATGAGGAAGGAACCACTGGGAGTTGGGGGGATGGTTCTAGAGAACCCCTTTAACTGATAGTCTCGTGCCCCATCTTTTTGACCATAGAGGGAGGCAATAAAATATGTAATTGTACAATTTGTCCTGGGTGGTTCCCTGGAAGAAGTGTCGTATCTCTTTGGAATAAGACTGGTCCAGAATCTTCTCCCAAGCAAGGGGTGGATACATCTTTCTCTCAGGTCTGGAAGCAACCCAGGAGATGCTGAAAACTCTAGGGTCCCCAGGCAGCAAAACTCTGCCATTTAGAAGTCTCAAATCTAGCTGAGCAGAAATTTCCAGATTTCAATTGTGCTCACCCAGGCATGATGAATGGCCTCGGACAGCCTTGAGTTTGCTCCAGCTTCCTTGCCGGCGGTCAAGTCCTTATTTGACTCCATGGTCTACATCCACATGAGCTCAAGTCCAAGCGTGGCTGCAGGCTGGGTGTCCACCGACAGACAGGTAAACCATCAAACCCCCATTAGGGTCCTCCTGACGTAACAAGAAATAACAACACAGCCAAGTAGAACTTGACAATGGCAAGCAGGCTGGTGGATGATCCTTGAGAATTCTATCCTTGAAATCCCAGGACCTGAGCAAGGTTCTAACCCACTGCCTTCTAGTGTGAGAGTTTAAGCAAGCGCCTCCTCTTCTCTTTGTCTTTACTATCCAGGTGTTCTCTGGGTGGGGGGGGGGGGAGATGGTTGTGAAAATTCACAGAATGTCCTGTAGGTTCCCATAGCACATCCCGATCCCTGTCTCTAAGAAAGGTAGAAGTGGCATTTGCTGCTCATCCCGCAAATGGCTGCCCAGTGCATGGGTGCCCAAAGCTATTTCTGAGACCCTCAAATCAACTCTGAAAGGCAGACTGGAGAGGCAGCTTTCTCCCAGGTGAGTGTGGCTTGTCCAGATCAGTCTGCTCAGTACTCCAGATGGTAATGATCTTAGGCCCAGGTTCCATCTCAAATCTCTCCCACACTCTCCATGTTCCTCTGTGGGTGTAATGCAAAAGTTGGTCCAAACTTGCATCCTGGGACCAAAGACTTCTGTCCCATCTCCTGTGGGATTTCAGGATTGCTTGCCTGGAGGAGGGGTTATCATCTCATAGCTACCTAAGAAGGGATGTGGGGAAATCTATTTCTCTCCACCCCACCCCTCAAGATCAATCAGGCCACTCCATTGGTTTCTTCCAAGGTCCTGGAGGAAGGCTCTGAGCAGAACGGCCGAGGATGCCTCCGTGTAACCCAGCAGGTAGCAAACACCTTGTGTCATGGAACTCTAGCACCACAGAGGTGCTTGCAGCTGCAGGGTGTGGGGTGGGGGTGTGGGGACTCTCCGTACCTCATTTGCTCAGAGAGCGGTAGTTCTTCACGACAAGGTGGGAGACCAGCTTAATTTGTGTTGGGGTTCTGTTGAAACAAAGATTTGTTCCCAAAGAGAAGACTGAAAAGCGCCAGGCGTTGGTGGCGCACACTTTTAATCCCAGCACTCGGGTGGCAGAGCCAGGCAGATCTCTGTGAGTTCAAGGTCAGCCTAGTCTACAGAGTGAGTTCCAGGACAGGCTCCAAAGCTACACAGAGAAACCCTATCTCAAAAAACCAAAAAAAAAAAAAAATCGCCTCTCTTAGAACACGGAACCTTGAGTTCATCGTGGAGGCTACTGGAGACAGCCTCGTTCTGAGCCAGGAGACACCATCACATGCCTTCCGGTCCATTCAGCCATATATCAGGCACCTGCTGTGTGCAAGATACCAGTACATTTTTGAAAGGGAAGGAAAAGCAGTGACCCTTGTCCTTTGAAACTTTGGAAGGCAGAACAGACAACCCCAAAAGCAGAAGAAAGGGCCAGCAATGCTGATGAGGGTAGCCAACCTGGTCCTCGAGCTTTATCGGGTTTTTTTTTTTTTCTATTTATTTATTTGTATTCCTATCCCCCAACAAAAGATAACTTTCCCAGGGCAAACATTTCCACTTGCCTACTTTTTCCCAAAAATGCGGGGGGGGGGGGGGCTCACACTCTCAGAGGAGGAACAGCGCTTCCAGCTTGGGGTCATTAACATTCTCTGAGGAATGCTGGGAAGGTACTACAGAGAATAAAATTGTAAGGGCAGCAGCCTTCCATATACCTCTTTCAATTTCCAGGGGTTCAGGACAGCAACCCACAGGACATCCCTCAAGGATGCAACAAGAACACGGGTGTGAAGCAAGGGGCCTCCCAGTGCGGGTTTCAGGCCTCCTGCGGGGGAAGAGTGGGACTGGGCGTTGACAAAGGAGCTTGGAGTGGCTCCGAGGAAAAAGGAGTATATCCAGCTTGGGACCCTGCCAACACCAAAGGCAATTAAGTGAAGAGGCCAGCGGTCCTGATGCAGAGTCTAGCATTGTTAAGGGGAGGTGAGAAAAAAGCCGGTTAAGCTGAAGCAGAGCCAACCAAAGAAAAAGTAAAGGTTCTAAGAAGGAGCTGAGAGGAGAAGGAAACAGCTGGAGGCTGCAATATTAGGCTGCTTCGCTTCAATACAGTTGCGGTGTCTCTGCCTCTACCAGCATGGACCATCAGAAGTGTGACTGTGGTGAGTCACATCCTCAATCCCCCTCCGAAGTCCAGAGCTTCCCAGCACCTGCCAGAACCCCTAGGCTGCCTGGGTTGGGATGGAGGTGATGTGTCCGGTTTAGCCTGTAAAGAATGCCTCCGATCTGTGACCCATATCTGGGGCTTTTGGAAACCTGATATGAGTCTCACTCTACATCCATGCCTAGATCTTCACAGCCAGGTACAGGCACACGGGAGGAGGAAGGAACACACTTCCCATTCCACAGATTGCAGAATCCCCGGGGTTGGGAAGAGGAGTGACTGGAGACGCGGCTTCCCCGGGGTCCTTCCAGGGAACCAACCTTTCCCTCGGCTTCCTTCGCTCTAATAATGTGAATGAAGCCTGGGAGAGAAAGAGAGCGCGCGTGAGCTCGGGGAGGGGAGCAGAGGGGGGAGGGGAAATCCCGGCCGGGGGAGTGCGAGCGCCGGGCCCGAGGCGGAGGGGCGGCGCCGAGAGAGCGCAGCGGGCGGCGGGCGGTGGGTGGAGGCGC
>CABHPR010137215.1:0-26046 GCA_902168415.1 Peromyscus melanophrys | reverse complement strand
AAAAAAAAAAAAAAACTCAGGACTTTGGTTTGGATTGGAGTGTGGGCACATAGACAGTCAGGCACCAGGTCTGCCCCTCCCCTGAGGCCCATACAGGCTGGTCTGGTACCTCCCTGGGCTTAGTAAGCAAAGAGTGCATTCATCCATTTCATGCTCATCAAGGATTCCTCAGGAATGTGACCAAAAAAAGACATAGTCCTTTTCCATGAGGAACTTACAGTCCCCTGGAAAATGTGAAATTACTGCACAAACAGTTGAGCCGTACAGAACAGGCCGCCATGAGAAGGATGCTCACTAGACTGGGAAGCTGGCAAGGATTTCCCAGTAGAAGTGGTATTTAAGCACAATGAGGTGAGCTTAAATTCCAACCATGTCACTTACCTTAGGTATAACTTTTTTCTAAATTAACCATACTCTCTAAACTATGCAACCATTTTATGATGGGATTGTTTTTGTTTTGTTTCTCTGGTTTTATTCGCTTATTTCTTTTATTTAGATTTGTTCTTTGACAATTTCATATATATATATGTATCATAATACTGATTATTCTCATCCCTACCCCTTTTTAAGTCTCTTTCGTGCTCCCATCCACCCTGTCTTTTCTCTCTCAAATTGCTATTTGTTTGGTTTTGTGCCCTGCTGAGTTTAACCAGGGCCGTTTGTGTGACCATGGATTTGGAGCTATCCGCTGAAGCCTGATGGGCTCAGCAGAGGGTACTCAATTGAAGACAGTAACTATCCATAGTCTGTACTTTAGCAGTAAGGGGTGAGGCCCCAAAGCCCTTTTCCAATCCATGACTGTTGACATGGCTAGTCTTGTGTAGACCCAGTGCTAGTAACCACAGAAACCCATATGAAGGAGAGCACATGGTATTTGTCCTTCTAGGTCTGGGTTAACTCATTCAGTATAATTTTTCACCATTGTTCATTCACCTGCAAATGTCCTAACTTTGCTTTTTTAATAGCTGAATCAAATTCCATTGCATAGATGTACATGTCATTACCCATTCATCAGTTGATGGATATCTAGGGTACTTCTGTTTCCTGGCTATTGTGAATAGAGCAGCAATGAACATGATTGTCTAAGTGTTTCTGTAGAATAGTGTAGAGTCCCTTGTGTATATGCCTAGCAGTTGTACATCTGGATCACACTGTTGTTTTATTTACAGTTGTTTGTTTTTAATAAACCCCCAGATTGATTTTCAAAATGACTACACTAGTTTACAATCCCACCAATGATGTAAGGGTTACACTTGCCTCACATGCCAGCATCTGTGGTCATTTATAGTCTCAATGGCGGCCATTTTGACTAGGGTGAGGTGGAATCTTAGCATAGTTTTGATCTGCATTTCCCTGATGGCTGATTGTGGTGAACACTTTCTCAGTGTTTCCTAGCCACGTGCATTACTTCTTTTGAGAACTTTGCTTCAGATCCATAGACTGCTTTTTAAACTGGGCTGTTTTCTTAAAGTCCACATTTTTTTATGTCTTTGCACATCCTTGGCACTAATCTGTTGTCCAATGCATCATCAGTAAAGATTTTCTACCATTCTGTTGGCTGCCTCTTCACTGTAGTGACATTTTCCTTTTTTTCCACACCGTGAGACCCCATTGGATGTTGTTGGTCTTATTTCCTGCACAAATAAAGTCCTATTCAGAAAGACCTATGCCTATAGGTTGAAGTGGACTTCCTAGTTTTCCAGGAGCAGTTTTCAGAGTATCTTCCATTAAAGTCACTGATCCATTTGAGTTGAGTTTTGTGAAAGGTGAGAGGTAGGGATCTAGTCTCATTTTTCTTCATGCATCCAAGCCCCCAGCATCATTTGTTGAAGATGCTTCTCTTTCTCTAGCATATATTGTTGGCATCGTTGTCAAAAAAGCAGACAGCTTATGTGTGTGGATTTATATCTGAGTCTTCTATTCTGTTCTACTGACTTATGTGTTTTGTTTTGTAACATAATTTGAAATCATGTATGGTGATATCTCCCTCAGTATTCTTTTTGTTTAGATTGCTTTGGCTATACTGGGTCTTTTGTGCTCCCATATAAATTTTAAGATTTTTTTTTTTGTTGCTGTTTTTTGATACAGGATCTCACTGCGTAGTTCTGGTTGGCCTCAAACTTACAGAGATTCACCTGTCTCTGCCTCCCTAGTGCTAGGATTAAAGACATGTATCACCATGCCCAGCTGAGATTATTTTTTATGTGTATGTGAGGAACAGTTCTGGAATTTTGATTGGGATTGCATTGATCTGCAGATTGCTTTTGGTAAGGTGGTCATTTTCACAATATTTAGTCTTCTGATTCATAAATGTGGAAGGCCTTCCCTCTTCAGGTATCTTCATTAATTTCTTTCTTTGTTATCTTAATAACTTTTGTCATAGAAGACTTTTGTTTCCTTCATAAGGTTTTTCATAAATATTTTATATTTTTAATAAGAAAAAATTAATATTTTTCTCAGTATGTCTGCCATTGGTGTACAGGAGGGCTTCTGGGTTTTGTAGGTTTGCTTTGTACCTGTCTCTTTGCACAAAGTGTTGATCAGTTCTAACAGGTTTTTGTTCTTGGGTGGAGTCCTTAGGATCTGTTATGTGTAAAATCATATCATTTTCAAATTGGGACATTTTGACCTCTTCTTTTCCTCTCTGCACCCCCTTTTATTTCATTCTCTTGTCTTACTGCTTTAGCTAAGACTTCAATTATTACATTGAATAGAAATGGAGAGTGTGGACACCCCTGTTTGCCTCCTGATCTTAGAGGGAATTTTTGAGATTTTTTTTCATTTAGCATGACGTTGGCTACAGGTTTGTCACATGTTGCCTTTATTATGTTGACACATGCACCTCCATCCCAAGCTTCTCCATGATTGACGTCAAGAAAGGATGTTGGATTTTTGTCAAAGTCCCTCTCTGCATTTTCTAGATGATCAGGCGATTTCTGTCATTGAGTTCATAGGTGATGAATCACATTTATTGGTTTACAAATGTTGAAGCATCTCTGGAACAAAAGCAACTTTATCATAACAGATGATGTTTTTAATACAATCCTGAATTCAGTTTGTAGTCATTTTTAACATAAATTTTTTCTTGATTCGTTGGCAGCCCAGACCCTGGGCATCTACACTACCTTTGGTAGTGACCCATGGACATCAACACAGACCCTGACTGTGGCAACATCATGGGCCCCAGACATGGCCCTTGGCTGCAGCTCCGGCCTGAGCATCAGTTCGTAGTATTTTTATTATATTTTATTTCTATATTTAGCCTCTGTTTCTCTATCTCTGTCTGTCTGTCTGTCTGTCTGTCTGTCTGTCTGTCTCTGTGTGTGTGTGTGTGTGTGTGTGTGTGTGTGTGTGTGTGTGTGTGTATGTAGTTAGGTGGGTAAGTAAATAATTAGGTTGGGGAAAAATTTACAGAAGTCAGTGTTCCCCATCCAGGGATTGAACTCAGGTCATCAACCTTGTTGGAAAGTACATTTGCAAGACTTTAAAAAAAAATCTATATTCATCAGGGAAATCAATCTGCAATTTTTGTGTTTTTTTTTTATCTTTATGAGAGTAATGCTGGCCTCATAAAAAGAGTCTGGAAGTTCCTTATGCTCTATTTTATGAAATGATTTGGACAGTGTAGCTAGAGTTTTCCTGCCTGGCCCACAGTCAGGACAAATCTCTGTCACCCGCCAGTCCCACAGCCGCTCAGACCCAACCAAGTAAACACAGAGACTTATATTGCTTACAAACTGTATGGCCGTGGCAGGCTTCTTGCTAACTGTTCTTATATCTTAAATTAATCCATTTCTATAAATCTATACCTTGCCACGTGGCTTGTGGCTTACCAGCATCTTCACATGCTTCTTGTCATGGCAGCGGCTGGCAGTGTCTCCTTCCTGTTCTCTCAAATCTCCTCTCCGTTAGTCCCGCCTATACTTCCTGCCTAGCCACTGGCCAATCAGTGTTTTATTTATTGACCAATCAGAGCAACAGATTTGACATACAGACCATCCCACAGCAAGACAGTGTTGGTATTTGTTCCTCTTCGGAGGTCTGGTAGAATTCTGCAGTGAATTCTAATTTACCTAAGGGTTGCCAGTCTAGTTTATCCTTGCAAAGAACCAACTTTTCATTTCATTAATCTTATGATTTTTTTGTTTGTATTTCATTAATTTCTGCCTTGACCTTAATTATCTTCCCCATCTACTGCTTGGTGAATTAGTTTATTCCTCTTTTTCCAGGACCTTAATGGGCATCATTAGATGACTAGTCCTGGGTTTTTCTTAGGAAATTTTTTATTGATGCTTCAATTTCATTACTAGTTATAGATCTGTCTAAATATTTCCTTAGTTTAATTTCAGCAGATCCAGTGCACCTAGAAATTCATCCATTTCTTTTGGATCCACTTCTCCAATTCAGTGGAATACAGGTTTTTAAGGTATTTACATGTGATTTTCTACATTTCTTTGGTGTCTATTGTAATATCTCTATTTTCATTACTAATATTATGTTCTAATAATAAACTTGGTTCTCTTTCTGTTTCTTTTGATTAATTTGGGTAAAGGTTTATCCTTTCAGAGAATCAACTTTTCATTTCATTGATACTTTGTATTACTTGTTTGTATTCCATTAATTTTTGCCTTGATCTTAATTATTTTCCCCATCTACTACTTTTGGGATTGGTTTATTCCTGTTTTTTCAAGACCCTAATGTGTGTCATTAAGTTACTTGTTTAAGACCTCACTGATTTTTTTTAAATGTAGGCACATAGTACTTCATTGTGCTCCATACATTTTGATGTTATGCTTTCATTTTCATTGAATTCTAGGAATTTCTTTCTTCCCTCCTTAATTTCTCCAGTGAATCATTTGTTATTAAATAATGTGTTGTTAATTTCTATGAGCTGGTGTGATTTCTGTAGTTTCTTTTGCTGTTGGTCTACAGCTTTCTTCCACTAGGGTCAAATTGAATACAAGATGTAACTTTAATTTTCATGTAATTGTTGAAGCTTGCTTTGTGTCCTAATATGTCATCTATTTTGAAGGAAGTCCATGGGAAGAATCTATATTCTTTGGTGTTTGGGTAGAATGCTCTGTAGATGCCTATTAGGTACATTTGATTTATTCTGTAATTAACTCCAGTGTTTCTCTGTTTAGTTTTTGTCAAGGTGACCTATGGATTGGTAGTAATGGGATACTGGAGTCACCCACTGTTACTGTGTTGAAGTTAATCTGCTGCTTTATAACTAGTAGTATTTATCTTATGAAATTAGATGCACCTGTGTTTGGTGCATATATGTTTAGAGTGGGAATATCTCCTTGATTGATTGTTCTTTTAATGAATATGAAGCAATTTTTTATAAAATCTTATTAGTTTTTTTTTGAAGTCTGTTTTGTCAAGTATTAGACTAAATATGTCTGCCTGTTTTTTCAGTTGCATTTGCTTGATTACCCTTGTATTATGGAACAATCTTTTCATACACTGTGAATTTTTTTTTTGCTCTTATTGGTTTAATAAAGGGCTAAATGGTCAATAGCTAGGCAGGTAGAGGTTAGGCAGGACTTGCAGACAAAAAGAGAGCACAAGAGAAGAAGGAGGACAGAGTTGCCAGCCAGAGGCAGAGGAAGCAAGAGATGAACATGCCATGCTGAAAGAAGGTAGTACCATGTGGTAGAATGTAGACAAGATATATGGACTAATTTAAGTTTAAAGATCTAGTTAGTAAGGAGCCTAAGCTATCAGCCAAGCATTTATAATTAATAATAAGTCTCCATGTCAGTTATTGGGGAGACGGTAGTCCTGACAAAAAACTCCACCTACACCCTCGTCTGTCTTTTTTCTCTAAGGTGATACTATATTTCATGGTGAGATATGCTTCTTAGAGGCAGAAGAAAGATGGAGACTGTTTTTTAACCAACCTGATCTCCTGTGGGTTTTTTTTTTTTTTGAGAATTAAAACCTTTCATTTTCAGAGTTATTATTAAACAATGTGTAGTATTTCCTGCCCTTCTAGTCTTCTGTGGTATCTTCTTAGATAATTTCTGATGAACTGTTCTGGTATTGTTTACCTTTCCTTTGTGGCCTTTTGGTTGTGTCTGAAGTTTTCCCTCCAGTGTCCTCTGAAGAACTGGCTTAGTGGTCTTATATTCCTTTAGTCTGTTTTTATCAGGAAAAGTTTCTACTTCTTTTGCAATTGTAATAGACACTTTTGCTGGGTATAATGGTCTGGCTTGACCATCGTGATCTTTAAGATGGAATACATCTTTTCAAGCCTGCAGGCTTTAAAAGTTTCCATCAAGCTGGGCGGTGGTGGCACATGCCTTTAATCTCAGCACTCAGGAGGCAGAGCCAGGCAGATCTCTGTGAGTTTGAGTCCAGCTTGATTACAGAGCAAGATCCAGGACAGGCACCAAAACTACGCAGAAAAACCCTGTCTCGAAAAACAAAAACAAAAACCAAAAAAAAGAAGAAGAAAAAAGTTTCCATCAAATAGACACTGGTGCTCTGATGGGTCTGCCTTTATGTATAACTTGGCCCTTCACCCTTGCTGCTTTGAAATTGAAATGCTTTTCTTTAGTCTGTAATTTTAGTGTTTTAACTATGCCAGGGGGAGTTTCTTTCCTGATCCTACCTATTTGATGTTTTGTAGTCCTCATTTCCTTGAATGGCCTTTCTATCTCAAATTTTCTTTTATGATTTTATTGAAAATATTTGTTATGTCTTTGGTGTGGAATTCTTCATCCTCTAGACCCACAGTTCATAAAACTTGGCCTTTCCATTGTGTCCCAAATCTGCTGCATACCTCATTTGTGAGATTTTTAGTTTATCATTTCTTTGATCAAGTGATTCAATTCTTCTACTTGCCTTCAAGCCCTATTCTCTCTTCTGTGTGATCCACTCTGTTGGTGAGGCACTTTCCCCTGACCTTTTCATTAAACTTGCTGAGTTTTTCTTGTTTCATTTCAGTTTGTTTTCTTCAGTGTTTCTGTCTCTATTGAGTTCAGTTTTCCTCTCCTGAATTGTCCTCATTCCTTCTTTTGACCACTTGTTTGTGTTTTCTTGGACTTCAGTTACTCTTGTCCTGAGAACTTTGGGAGCTTTTTGTGTCCTCTCTGAATTCTTTGAACTCACTGACCATGTTTGCATCTGTTCTTTTGAGCTACGTGTCTTGAATGTCATCTAAGTTGTTCTCCTTGGGGAAGATTTTCTTGGGGTTAGTGATTTGAGGAATTCCTTCAAAGCATATTATTTGGGACTTTTTATTGCTTGTGTTTTTTTCAGTGGGGCCTGGGCATCTGAGACTTGGGTGTTGGTTGTCATTTATATGAGATTTTAGTCCACTATGCTGGACTTCCAGTGGTGGGCTCTGCCATATCCTTGCATGGCTTGGGTCCAGCAGCCCTGACTAAGGAAAATGAGGGAATGAAGAAAGGACACACACACACACACACACACACACACACACACACACACACACACCCCAAAACAAAAACTGGAATTAAAGCAGTGGTTCTCAACTTTCCTAAAGCTGCAACCCTTTAATATAGTTCCTCATGTTGTGGTGACCCCCAACCATAAAATTATTTCCATTGCTACTTTGTAATTTTGCTACTGTTATAAATTGTAATGTAAATATCTGATATGCAGGATATCTGATATGACCCCTGTAAAAGGGTCATTTGACCTCCCCCCCACAATGAGGTCACAACCTATAGGTTGAGAACCACTGGATTAGATGGCCTGAGCTCTTGGATGGAAAAGCCACAACACCCAAGAAGCTCAGAATGTTTATTTATACAGTTGAACAGGGAGAGGAATTATTGCATAGAGCTGAACAAAGATGTGGGGTTTATGGTATACAGCTGAACAATCGGATGCAGGTTCAGCTAACCTTGGTAGGCACACTCTCTGTAGGTGATCAGTCTTCAGGCTGTGAACGTTTTTGAGAGAAAGCCACAGTGGACATTTCCTACATATGCTAGCCACATTTGTACTTGGACCTGAAGGCCTTTCCTTTCCTCTGAGACTCACCAAGAGAAGACTTTGCCACTTTCACAGGGCTGAGGCACTAGGGTTCTCGCCATGGTCATTCCCACATCAACCAATACATATTCACTCAGGACTTTACTTGCTCCCTACAGGGATGGATGACTTGAGGTTAATCTTAAGGAGTAGAGTTTAGGGTATCTGGTTTCTTCCTGTCTCTGGGGTCACAGCAACCACATGAAATGGCTAGGATGCTCAGGTACAGGTTTGTAAGAAGCTGGGGTCTCTTACTGGACTTAGATCCAGAGCCCCAGTGACTGCTGAGGCATAGGAGCTGCTGGACCATAGGCCTTTATTCATTTTGGGGACAAGGTGCTATTATGTCCCAGGCTGGCCTTGAAGTTGTGATCTCCTAACCTCCTGAGTTCCAGGAATACAGATTGTGTACCACTTTACCCCTTTTTGAGCCTCAAAATTTCTACCTATAAAATGGACACATAGTAGGTAGCTGGTAGGTTTACCATATAAAGATCAAATAAGATCCTGTACTCATAGTACATTGCATGATTTAAGATACATAGCAGATGATGAATAAAAACAATATTGCTTTGATTTCAGAAAGTCTTCCAACTTGTGGCTAATGAAGCATCTAGAGACAAAGCCTAGTTCTTTACTATCTCTTCCCAATATAGAGACAGACAAGTTACCTGAGAGAGCTGAGCCCTGTTTCTAAAGGGAATCTGTAGTTTTTGGCAAAACAATCAAACAAGGTAAAGAGAAGAGCATCTGGTTACACAATCCCCTTAGTAGAATTCTGTGAATGAATACAAGTCTGGAGGTGAGGATACTGAGCCAGGAGAGGAGACACTCCAATTGCAGAACTCCAGTCCCCAGTCTGTAACCAGGAAGCTGGGATTCATAGCCTACACTCCCTGGGGCACTTGAGTTCAATCTCATTGTCACCCCAACTGTGGCTCTGGTTCTCCCCCTTGCCTGGCTCTCAGCTTTACTATCTCTAACATGGAGACAGTACTCCTTCCAACATCCCACTGAGGACCTAAAACCAGTGAATCCTGAGGGAATATGTTTCGGGCTCTAACCTAGAAATACCCTGGAGTGTCACCTGTCACCAATCGCCCCATTTGCTTGTTCCTTTCCGTGGGAGTCAGACGATAGCATAGCACCCCCCACAAACTGAAGTATCCCCTTTCCTGTCTGCAAGCCCCTGCTGAGACCCCCTTGCTTCTGGGGCTTGCATCCCGGCACTTTTAGTGGCTGGCATACTCTTCCACTCTCTCCAGTCATCTCGTTTCTTTTTGGCTAGCCTTTCCCCGCAGGCCTTGCTCTCCATCTCTGATCCCAGGGACCCCAAGTGCCTCTCCCCTTCTCGCCAACAGCATCCAAGACCCTGGGCATTTGTTTTCTCTCTGCACGGGGCTACACACTGATACATTTGTACCACAGGAAGCAGAAAACTAGTTTAACATCTCATTTATTTCATAGATGAGAAAGTAATTCCCTGCTGAATGATTGTCCCGAACCAACAATTCAGAGAGGAGGAATTTACTGTGCTGCCGAGGACCGGGGTGCATTACTGTCACGCCGTTATACAAGGGAGCTGGAACCTTTTTCTCTCTCTCTCCTGTTAGCCTGAAGAGAAAAGCCATTAAATATGATTAAGGTTAAGAGATTGCTAAAATTACAAACAGCCGCCATTCAATTATTTTGCTCTATAAAATGCAACGCAGATTGGAGTTATTTCTCTGAAATGTGTTTTTAGAAAATAACATAACACAACTAATGTGGTCTGATCTAGCAAATCAGGTTCCAGATACCACTTCTAATGCAAAGCTAAAAGGCTCATAATTTAACTCAAACTTTGTAACTTAAGGTCTTCAGGTTTTTACTTTATAGAAAAGCTTTATGAAGAGAAAAAAAAATCAATAACATCCCAAGTCCTAGTCTAAAGTCATCTGCAACCAGAGAGTCAATTAATTTTGTCACTGATTGAAGGGGTGGATAGTTTCAATGCACATATGTGTGCATGTTCTTGTGTGTGGAGGTGATCATTCACATGTGTGCACTTGCATGGAGAGGCCTAAGGATGTCGCCCTCAGGAACCCCATTCACCTCTTTTGAGATGGGGCCTCTCATTGGCCTGAAGCTCACCAGTTAAGCTAGACTGGCTAGCCATTGAGGTGCAAGGATCCTTCTGTCTCTACGTCCCCAGAGGTTGTATAAGCATACACCACCACGCCCAGTACTTTTCCTTGAGTGCTGGACACCACAGTCCTCAGGCTTACCAAGGCGAGTGCTTTACCAACTGAGTCCTACCCCCCTCACCCACCCCTCACCCACCCCTCACCCACCCCTCACCTCACTAGACAGAGTGTTTTGTTTTGCTTTTGTTTTCTACTTTAAAGATAAAAGAAAAGGCACCAATGTGAGCCTAAACATTGGAAGTAAATCTCTGGGATTTTTTTTTTCTTTCAGTTCCTAGGACAGAAGCTGGGTACTAAGAATGTCAGTTTCAGAGGTGGTAGAAAATGGAAAAATAACTCCTCTAAGCCTATGCAACCCACATGGCCCTAGGGACCTCCCACGGTGCCAGGGAGAGGAGCCCAGGCACTTACTCTCACTGCCCTTGGACTCACGGTTCACATGGCAGATGACTTAATCTAAGCTTAGGACGAATAAAAGGCTCAACTGCATTGAAATGAATTTTCTGTCCAGTTTGTGCTGAAAGTGAAAATAATTGGAAATCCAGACAAACCTCTATGCAGATATATTAGTGGCTGGAGACTTCTGGTTATTATGGTTAATAAAACACCAGAATTACATTACACTCTGTTCACAGGCTCTAGCCCAGGACTCACAGTCCCTCTAGACAGAATATAAGCCATTTATGAGCATAAACTTTGTACACAAGCTAAACACATAAAGCCCATGTATTAGAATTGGACAAAAACATTGCAAGCCAAATAGAAGCCAGCTAAATGCCAAATCCCCTGGGGCTGCAGAGGTGAGAGCCTGCTCACAAAAGCACATGTGGATTTTTCTCTTGGCCACCCCAGCCACTAAGATTAACCAGTAAGGATCCTCGTGGGCTCTGGTGCTTCAGATCATATCTTCAACCCAGAATCACTCAAACCTCCAATCCTAATGTCCTGGGCACCCACAGAGCTCTGCAAAATGGAACAGAGGCTTGGAGAGGCAGAAAGAGGCAAAAGAGAAGGCATCGGGGAGAGGCACAGAACTGTTTTGTAGCAGCTCAGATCCTCCATTGGTTATCACTAGGCTGCTATCTAAAGCTGAGCCAGAAACACGTGGCTAGACAAAGGATTTTATCTGACTTGTGGATAGGTGTACATGAAAAGAAAGCATGAATAAATATTTTACATTAGGAGTGTCCCTGAAAAACCATGCTAGATAACCAGTAGGGACATTGTGGGGGACACAAAAGCTGTCCTTTCCGTCTCCTCTCAGCTCTGCATGCTTCCCTCCAAACCCTTCCAGCTCATCCAGCAAACTTCCTGCATTCAGTCAGTGATGGTTATCGAACACCTACAGTCTATGCCAGACACTGTGCCGGGAGCTGAGTTCCTGCATTCAGGGAGGTCTTGATGTGATGAGGGAGAGGTGCATATGTACAAATAATTACAAATAAATCCATCAGGTGGATGATGGAGAGAGCAATGTGAGAGGAGCAGAGGGAGGGAGGTTGACTCCCTCCCACAGAGTCGGGGGCCTTTCATGGAAGAAGGGGGCAGTTCAGCCTCATCTGGAGAATGGGATGTTGGCCAGGTAGGGAGCTAGAAAGGCAAGGAGGGTGTTCCAGTTTGAGGGCAAAGTCCATACAGAAGCCATAGAGACGTGGGTAAAAACAGCTTGTCAAGACATTGGTATAACGTTCAGCATGGCTAGAGTGTAGAATGGGAAGGAGGTGTGCCAGGAGACAACGCCAGGAAAACAGGGCCAAACTGTGAACGCCCTTGTACACCTCACTAAAGACGATGGAGATCCACTGGACGTTTCCCCTCCAAGCAATAGCAGGTGTGTTTCTGAGAAAGATAGCTATGGCAGGAATATGGGGGGGTTGAAAGAAACTGGGAAGGACAATGGCAGGGAGAGCAGCTAGGAGGCTGAAAGGCAATAATCCCAAGAAGGAATGTCAAGCCTGAGCTAAGGCTGTGGCTGCGGAGCCCGTTCAGCGGTGATTGATTTAAGAGGTATTTAGACAGTAGAAGCCGGAGTACTTGACGTTGATTGAACGGGAGCAATAAGGAAGGGGGATGTGAGAACAGATCTGCGGCAGAGGTACCCAGCAGGCATTTTGAAAATCAGGGTCTGAGACTCGGCAAAGTACTGGGGACCTTGAGGACACTGCATCCTCTGCTCAAGGTCACAGAGAGATGAGACTGTCATGTCTCCCTGAGGATAGCCATGATGCAAATGACCCTTTGCCGTGGCTCAAAATCCCTAACTCCAATCAAAGCAGAGATTGCTGTGGCGTGAAAGAGAAGGAATAAGATGGGAAACAGGGGTTTTATGCCAACTGCCATGTCCCAGTCTCGTTTCAAGATGAGACAGCTACTGGAACCAGAGATAGTGTACCAAATCAAGGTGCTGTTGACTGAAACAAGTAAGATGCTTAAAAGTCCGAACATAGGAGACTGGGACAAGGTAGCTCAATCAGAAGAGTGCTTGCAGGAGAACCTCAGTTCAAGCCCTGGAATCCATGTTAAAAAGGCAGGTCCAGTGGAGTGTTCACAGTCCCAGTACTGGGGAGGAAGAGACAGAGGATCCCAGGCATTCTCTGACCAGCTGGCCTAGGCTAATTAAGAAGCCCTGGGTCTCAAAAAATAAAGTGGACAGCTCCTGTGGACTACCACCTGAGACTGAATGCTGACCTATGCACGTGCACACACACACACATGCACATGCACACAGACATACACCCTTTTCCATAGAAACATGTACACATACCTGTTCATACAGGGACATGTGCATACATGCACATGCATACAAGTCCAGACATAGACCAAGGTGTGAGGTCCAGGGTGAAGACTAGAATGAGGGTAAGCTGGAGGTGTCAGATACCCCACAACAGCAATACAGGGCACGATTTGACCAGAGGAGTACAAAGACAAGAGACAGAAAAATATAATAAGTTAGAAATAGGTAGGGGATGGGTGGTGGGGTATTCAGCCTCACGCTGCAATGAAATGTCCTGGATTCTCCTATGTTTCTCATTATATTTGTCTGGAAGGTCTTCCACCCTGAATATTTAGCCTCTTCCTAGAAAGCTGAAACCAGCTGATTGGGGTGAGGCCAGCATTCAAGAAAGATCAGTCCCTAAAGCATTTCAGGTGAGGGCTGCCATTTAGGAGGATTCATCTGAAAACAGAATGCTCCTACAGAGTCTGTAAAGAAAGTGAAAGGAGGAGATGGCCCAGCCAGAGGGTGCCACAATAGTGCACCTGGCCCTCGTGCCCTCAAGAACACACTATCCAGATGCTTTAGACTCTTCTGGGCTCAGCAAATATCTGGGGAAGTCCTGCAGGCCTATTTCTGTATGAACTCCACTTGATCTCAAGGTACTCATATAATGGGGCTATTCTTATATCAATGTGCTGCCCAGGCACACCTCTTCCAAAGGCAGCTGGGTCCAGCATCAGGACCCACGAAGTGAGAGTCAGGTCACAGTGTTCACCAGGAAGGAAAAGAGAGAGAATAGATGTTCCCAGGTTGCCAAGGCTTCTGTTGTGTAATGTTGTGGCAGGCGAAGCTGGGGCTCCTTTATATACTTAATCATGTTCCATTTCCAGCTGACACAATTCAACAGTGTATGACACAGCACCACTTAATAAGACTCACTTTCAACTTCGGAAGAGGGATGATGAAGCTGGGGGAGAGAGGGGGAGAGGAGGGGAGTAGCAGAGCCCAGAGGATGAAAATGATAGGGCTTTATTTTAAAACAGAAAGTCTGTTGTCAGTTTAGATTATAGACTAAGCAACCAGGACAGGTCCTCAGAGGTTAGAGACATCTCCCAAGCACAGCAGAATCTTTGGTACAGAGGCACTGAGCTGGAAGAAGCCAGAGCTTTGCTTAAGGAAGTGGGGTAGCTGTGCACACTGGGTCAAAATGGCATTTATTGTAGCATCTGAGAGTGAAGGAAGCTGGTAAAAGCAGTTGTTCCTGACCTGGACGGTTGCCCAATCTTACCTCTCTAAACAAACAGTAATTCCACTGAAAGCAGGGGGCATGCCCTCTTCTTACCTTTGTAAAACTTATAGCACCATGCTGCTGCCAGCCTTCAGTTGGGAGCCCGTGAACACCACGTGTGCACCTGCTGGGACATCGCTTCCACCCAAGAGCATGACATCATTCCCTGTGAGAACGAGAATGCATAGAAATACAGAGTGTGATGGAGCCTTAGAAATCGAACAATTCGGTTTTTTTACTTCGTGCATTGGAAAACTGGGAACCAGAGGCTCAAGAAAAATGCAGACAGTGATACAACTCTTCGTGGTTCATTCAGATCCCAAACCCAGGACTTCTTAGTCTTCATCCACTGCTCCTTCAATGACACCTTGCTGCCTCTCAAATTGTGTCTTCATATAACTTCAGAGGCATCTGTCCACCCATCCATCCATCCACCCACTCATCATTATTCCACCCACTCACCTATCCATCCCCCATCCATCCACCTGTCTACCCACCCACCCCATCAACCCACTCATCATCCATCCACTTGCCTGTCCCCGTATCTGTTCACCAATCCTCCCTTCTGACTTTCCTCTGTTACCCTTCCTCTTCCTTTGTTTCTTCCCTTTCTCCTTCACACACTAGGCTATGCAGAGGGGAGGGGCGAGCAAAGATAAAGAGCACAGGATAAATCACTTTGCATTCTGCCCAGTTCCTTGCTTGCCTCACTCCTGAGAAAGGAAGGAAAACACACACGAAACTAAACTCCAGTCCACGTGTGAGAGCTACAGTGTGGGCATAGCCTACTTAATATTGATTATAACATGAGTCAGTTGGGATGCAATGGAGAATTTGGGAAGACATCACCAAAAAGTAGTGCAATTTGAATGTTCTAATAAAGGACAGTGGCAAATTATGTGGTAAAGAAAATCGTTCAAGGTAGGGGACATGTATTCCTCATCAAACCACCACCACTCCATGTAACCTCCCCTCAGTCCTGCATAAAATCACTGAGGTCCAGACTCTGTTGAATCAGACTAGCTCAAGGCTTCCCCCACTCAGTGTATCTCCCCAATCCCCTAGAGTGCTCCTATACAAAGTATTACAGTCCTGCTTGTCAGGCCCTCAGTGGTCACTGAATGCTCCTCTCTGGGATTTCCCACCTGTACGGTGTCTTCCCGGGTTGGATTCAAGCTCCTGGGCCACCCCTTTTCCCCTCGCTATCCAGCAGCTGCCTGAATCCAGAGCTGGGTCTGCCCTTGGCAGCCATTGCCCTGTTCAGAGCCCCTGTTTATCAGAATGCCATCCCCTCCCTGCTTGACCACGGTCTGCTCTCTCGGCCCCACACCCTGTACTCTTAACATGAAGAGGAGACAGATTTCTCTGCTCAAGAGGCTGGAAACCATGGTGATGGCCATGGCTAAAGCATAGAGGAAAGGGGGGCTGGGAGAGACTCTGAGAGGAAGGGACTTTGATTGCAAGGTAACTCATCAATTCCTTCTGTCTCAGGGAAGCTTCAAAGTGGAGAGTGTATGCTGCCTCCACCCTCTTCAGAAGAAAGGACATTACTGTGGAAAAACCCCGTGACCTTGTGCATATTGAAACAAGGAGTTCACAGATCTGTTTTTCTGCCCTAAACGACTGGGTTGGAAACTAGGTTTGTCAATGTTTGTAGAGGGTGCAGGGTCATGGAGGTGTGTGTGAGGCAGTGAATGAAGCATGGCTCTTCAAGGCAGGTCTAGATTCCCATATGCCCCAAGAGTAGTTGCATGCCTGATCAAGTTGCTGAGTCCCTCAGGCCCCCGGGTTCTCACACACATGATGAGGGTGCTCAGAGGTGGTGAGAGTGCTGGAGACAGCGCCAGGGAGACAGCTCACACGGTGCCTAGCACACGGTAAGTAGTCAGCAAAGGGTAGTTCTTACGATGCCCAAGCTCTGTGTTAGAGCCCAGAAAAGGAGATTGCAAGACCACACCATTTATCACTGTCCCCATGTTTCCCACCTCCCTTTGTTGGTGCACTTGGGAGGGGTCATGAAGACAGGCAGCTGGGGGAGTTGGGGATGTAAGCAGAAGCCAAGGCTGGTGGAGGAGGGAGGATACACCCCTGCCGCTCACCCCTGTCTCTCTAACAGGAGCAGCCGCAATCAGCTTTTCCTCTCCCCTAACTTGTTTCCATGGTTCCCCCTCAGACTGCCTCAAAAATCTGTCACACTTTTAGCATAATGTGCAGTGAGCACCACGGCAAACAGCTTTGTGTCACCGGCAGAGTCCAGGCCAGGCCCTTCCTCCTGTTCCCTGGGGAGGCTGCTGGCCCCAGGGTCAGGCTGGGCATCTGCAGCCCGAGTCTCCTTTGAGTGTTATACTCTGTCCAAATTACCTGTGCTCGCCAGGTCTCCCTCACAGGTGGACCCATTAATGGTGTCGCATGTACAACCTGTCAGCTCTCTAATTACACCCTTCAGTGGGGAGCTGCCTGGTAGATTTCCACGCTTCCTGTTGGGTATCTTGATCCTTGCTGTTGTCAGAAAAAGTTACGGTGTGGCCTGACTGGCAGAGCAGAGGTGCTGGCTCTTGTTTTACCTAGTGTTTTATTTGTTTTACGGTCAACCAGCCTCTTAAAAAAAAAAAAAGAGTTAGAAAGACCATAGAACTGACTATAGAATGGAAAAATCATTTTCATCATTTATCTGATGGGCATTTCTGAACGAGTCACTTAGCCTCTCTGGGTCTACAGCAGGGGGATGATGGTAAAAGCTACCCCACAGATGAGATCATATATAATGAAGTCTTTGATATAGCAGTGAAGAAGGGTCTACTATTCTTCCTGGATCCTGAGTGGGGGACATGGATTTGGACCTGGGTACATGCAGTTAGCTTACTGGGTGACTTTGGGCCAGTCACTTAATCCCTGAGTCACTGTTTTTCTGATCACTTGGGAGTCAAGAAAAGTTATATGTACTTTACCTTAGAGGATTGCTGTGAGACCAACTTGTGTCAAAGACAAAATCACCTTGAAAAACACCAAGAGCTTCACACCAGTAAGGTGGTGGTGACATTTAAAATAAGATTGTGGGAGCCTAGGGAGGTGGCTCAGTGGGTAAGAGCATTTACTGAGCAAGCATGAGGATCAGAGTTCAAGTTCCAGCCCTTACCCAACTAGCTGTGTATGTCTGCACATGTATATGTAACTCCTAGTGTTGTAGGAGACAGGGACAGGAGGATAGCTGGGATTTCTGGCTGCCAGCATAGCTCGAGGTTCAATAAGAGACTCTCTCTCAAGGAAAGAAGGCACAGAGTGATTGAGCAGGACAGCTGATGTCTTCTCTGGCCTCTCCATGTGTACACACCTTCCCCCCCCTCTCTCTCTCACACACACACACACACACACAGAGAGAGAGAGAGAGAGAGAGAGAGAGAGAGAGAGACAGAGAGAGACAGAGAGAGACAGAGAGAGACAGAGAGAGAGACAGACAGAGAGAGACAGAGAGAGAGACAGAGAGACAGAGAGAGAGAGAGAGAGAGAGAGAGAGAGAGAGAGAGAGAGAGAGAGAGCATTTAAAGCAAGCTTGCAAGCTTGCAGAAAAGAAAGGGAGATCCGTGAGCTCTAGATGTTCCCTGGCCCTGTTTTCTCAGGCATCCATCACTGTGAGTAGGATGGGATGGCAAGAGGTAGGAGAGATATGAGCCAATAGCCGATCTCCGAGGATAGTTAAGAGCCCACAAAGTATAGCAGAAAGACTCCTTGAGCACTTGCTACAGACCAGAAATTGTACCCCACACTCCATACACCTTCTGTCATTCAGTCCCACCAGGTCTGAGACAGCACAATGAACATCATGTTCAACAGTCAAGAAACTGAGGCTGGTTGAGATTAACAATCCAGATGGTCACATCTCACAAGGCACAGAGCTGGCACTTCAGGCTTATTTTGTCTCACACTCAAACTACAAAGTAAGAGCAGCTTATACTTCTTGGGCACCTCTTGGGCACAAGGTCTACCCCACTGCTGTCCCTGAGCTAAGCCTTAGGTCTCACAGAGGATATGGATACTTATCATCACTAATTTTTAGATGAGAAAACAGTTACAGCACATTCAAGAAGCTTTCCTGAGGAGTCACGTCTAGTCAATGCACATCACTCCTTAAAAAAAAAAGAAAAAATATATATACATACATGTATATAGCACTTTTCTTAGTTCTTTGGGAATTTCATACAGTGTAATTTAATTATATTCATCCTGACTCCTCCCTCTAACTCATCCCAGGAACCTTACAGAATTTGAGAAAGTTTTTGATAACTATACGTCGTCAGTCATGGGATTAATCTCTAGAATATATAAAGAACTGCAAATATTAGACACAAAAATCCAAAACTCCCAATTGATAAACTGGCTAATGGAATGAACAGATAATTCTGAAAAGATCAACTACAAATGGCTAATGAACGTTTTTAACAGCCATCAGGGAAATGCAAATTCATACTACTTTGAAATTCCATCTCACCCCAGTCAGAATGATTACCATCAAGAAGATAAATGGCAACACATGCTGGCAAGGATGTAGAGAAAGAGGAGCCCATATTTACTGCTGATCAAAGTACAAACTGGTGCGACTATTTTGGAAATTGAAAAAATTAAAATAGAGCTACCATATGAGCCAGTGGTATCAATCCTGGGCATACACCCAAAGGACTCTATATTCCACAGAGAAGACACCTGCTCATCCGTGGGTTTTGTTACTCTGTTCACAATAGCAAGGAGCTGGAAACAGTCTAAAATGCCCATCAACACACGAACGGAAATGTGGCACACATACACAATGGAATTATGTTAATCTATAAAGACAACGGGGTGTATTATTTTTTAAATATATTTTATTTTATGTGCAAGGGTGGTTTGCCTGTATGTCTGTCTGTATGAGGGTATTAGATCCTCTGGAACTGGAATTACAAACAGTTGTGAGCTGCCGTATGGGTGCTGGGAATTGAACCCAGGTCCTCTGGAAGAACAACCAGTACTCTTAACCACTGAGTCATCTCTCCAGCCCCAACAAAGTATATTCTTACCTATTATTTGTTATATCCGAAAATGCTCAGGTGACTCCTTTGTTGAGTGCTACAGACTAGCATCGAATCAGCTCACAAGCATGGGGACTAACACATAGAGAACACTTTACTATGCTCTGTCATCTCATCCTCTTACCACAGTCCTGTGACAGAGAGGAGAAGTCTGGGGCATGGAAGATTAGGTGAGTGGCCCATGGTGACTAGAAAGAGGCAGAGCTGGGATTTGAACGCATCCGTGCACTCTCTATTAAGCCCTCAGCTGTACAACTGAAAGTATATCAATGAGTCCTCAGTACACTTCCTCCCAAGAGCGGAGACACAGTGGCCTGAGGACCAGGCATCAGGAGTAGGAACTGAAACCAAACAGCAGAGGATGCAGAGACACCCAATATCATTCCCTTTAGAGAAGCAAAGAAATCATTCTTACCAACCCAGGGGCAGTCCTCTAGTAAGTTTATACACACACACACACACACACACACACACACACACACACACACACACAGGTTCACTGCAGGCTGACTGGAAGAATCAACCCATGTGACTCCCAGGGCCCAGCCCTCACTAGCTGCCTCACTCAGATGTCACCATCAGAACCATTGATCACCAGGCCAGCCCTCATCCTCTCTGACAGGAGGGCAACACTCTTCACTCACCTCCAAGGAGCCTGTCTCTCTTAATGGACTCTGCTGGGCAGATACTGACAGTGAAGTCCACAGCAAGCCGTTGTTCCTCTTCCCAAGGACACCTACAGTGGAAAGAAACCATGTTTCATAAGAAAAGAAGGAAGAGCACGTAGGCCCAAGAGAAAAAGCACAGCCTCTTCAACCAGCTGCTGCACAGGCCTCTTATGTCACCATACACACACACACACACACACACACACACACACACACACACACACACACACAGCCCTGGCACTATGCATGTCAGGATACCTGGAGCTGGGGTCAAGACTCAACTTTGCAGTGTGTCCTCAAGCAGTTGGCTTGTTTTCATTGGGCTTTTCCTTCCTTTGCAAAATCAAGAGGTAGGACCAAATGCCACTTTGGGCGCTAAGAGCCCCCTTGTCCAGCAGTTCACTTTCCACTGCTCCACATGAAGTGCAGAAAAACAATTGGTACTCCCTGGAAAAGCCCAGCCCCTGCCTAGAAGCAGGCTTGCTGAGATTTGTGGACACCACCTCCCCCTCCTGCTGCCCTGACCGAGGACAAAGACGGACAGATGGCTAGATGGATGGATAAGCTTGAGGGAATCTGTGTGATGCTCTTCCTCCACCATATCCTGTCCCATCCCAAGATGACCACCTCCCAGAATACATTCAAGACCTCAACTGGCTCCATGTCCCACACTTAGGTGAGAATTCCTTTGGTGCTCTGGCCTTGGCTTTTCCCCGATTCCCTGCTGGGTAAATGCCCTCTGTGCAATGAGGAACCCTTTTGCTAATCGATGATTAGCTATGGAGAAAGCCATATTAACAAAAGGGTGCAGGTGTGCAGTTGACTACAGATGCACAGTGAATTGCTTTAATTTGTGAAGAAAGCTTTTCTAGTTTTAAGAGATGATGCCTCCAGACAGTCAGCCCCCGCTCCTCAGCAGGACAGATACCCGCTTCTCTTTTATTGTTTATTAAAGACAGAGTGTTGCTATGTAGCTCAGGCTAGCCTTGCAGACATAGCAATCCTCCTTCTTTGGCATCCACCTCCCCCAACACCCCGAGAGTTAGGATTCCAGGTGTGAGTGGCATGCCAGGTTAATTTACCTCTTTAACCAACATACTGGTCAAACATCTGCACAGCTTTCTGGGTGTCAGGATCACCCCTCCTATGAGGCACACGGCAGAGATGAGGCAGCTGCTCGAGTGGTCCCTGCCACATGCAGAGAAACAGGGGCTTCTGTCTGCTGTCATGAGGCACTGGCCTCTGATGGCGGTGAGCTAAGGAGACTGTCTCATGGGGATATGAGGGGGCCTGTGACTGAAACTGTGTGCACTGCATTCCAAGTGCCCTTCCTCCTCCCCTCCATGTTGGTAATAACCAAGTCCAGTGTGACTAAGGACTTAACCAGACATCTCCTGGCCACCTAAGCCTGAGAAAGGAACTCAAAACTGGATTCTGTCTGCACTTATCAGATGAAGCTAATGGGAAAACACAAGCCTGAAGTCAAAAGGTTCCAATCCCCCGGGGAAGTTCTTAACCTTTCAGTGCCTGGCCATTCACATCTACAAAATTATTTGACAAGGTTGAGAGATGGCTCGGAGGGTAATGCTGCTTGTAGCCAAGCCTGATGACCTGAGTTTGATCCCAGGGAACCACAGGATCAGAGAGAAATGACTCCTGAAAGTTGTCCTCTGACCTCCACATGTGTATTGTGGTATGTGAACATGCGTGCACACACACACACACACACACACACACACACACACACAGTATGTGCACACACATGCACACACTCAGTAAGTAAATAAAAGAGATACTACAGGCAAGTGCCTTACCCTAGTCTCTGATGTGTGAAAGTACCTACCATCACCATCAGCATCGCTGTCTACAGACTCACAACTTCTGAGAAGGCAGGGATCACATGCAAGTCTGTGTCACAGCTCCACAAACACTCACTGGCAGAGGAAGATTGGGCAAACTGGGTCTGTGAACCACACTCAGGCCAGGCTTCCAGAAGCCTACTCCTTGCAGGAATAAGGGTCGCTATATAGTCTCCCATCTTTCTTCTCCACCAAGAGCCAATGGCTCCCTCCCACCCAGGTTACACTGCGCTCAATAAACAAAAAATAAGGAGGAAGAATAAACAGCCAAGCCTAAGCTGCTGGGAGATCTCAGTCTCTCCTGGTGGGTGGGGCCTCTAAGAAGGGTGATGTGAGCATCCATGCCTCCATGTGGGGATCCAGGAGGCGCTGGTAACATTAAATGCCGATTACTCTTGGGGCATGCAATTGCTGTGCTGTGGTAACCCACCCCCTGAAGCGCCTGATTGCTTAAGCATCTCTTTGCAAAATGTTTATTTTTTTCCCCATGAATCTTTAATCAGGTACCTTGACGAAGCACACAGCAGCCATCTTCAGAGAACCGCTGGAGATGGCTTCATCAGTCCTATTTGTCACATAGGGTGGCTGGGAGTGTGGTCACCGCCTCTGCATGTTCTGTGCCTGCACCCCCACACACAAGACCTCTACACCACTGCACCAAGCCAAGGTGCCCAACTCCCCCAGATGGCCGAGAGTCTCAAAGTGATTCCAGATGTTGCTATCTGGTGGTGTAAAGGGGCCCTTGTTTTCCTTGGCACACCACCTGTAGATCCTGGTCTCCCTGTGAGAAGAGTGGATGGTGCCCAGCACAGCCTCTCCAATCTCACACCTAAGCCGAGAGAAACTTTGCTCACTTGAAATCCTGAAGTGGGTTTTTATCCTCCTTCCTGGACACCTTTCTGTTTTCTGTCTTTATCCCAATACCATCTACATAAACAGGAACAGAGGAGCCGGCCCCTGCCTTGTCTCACCCCACTTCTGGCAGAATATATTCCCTGAGGGACTTGTACATTTAACCTGATAGAGGCAGGAGGCTGGGGGAGGGGAGGGCATCCTCTGGACCTCCTAACTGAGGGGGAGCTGCTCCCAGTATCTCACCCACCCCCCCCCCCCCCCCCCCCGCAACTCACTCCCAGCAAGCTCTGCTTCAGGCAGCCTCCTGACTTCCACTTCCCCTTCACTTATCCCCGGCCTCCTGGGATTATGGGGAAAGCCATTACCTCAGGATTAAGCTTCAGTTTGATTCTCATCAAAGACTCTGGTCACCGAGTATTTGCTTAACACCAGACCTTTCAGGCCCCATCAAATTTAACAAGGCCTGACAGATTTGGGATTAAACAGAGAAACCCACACAAATCCATACTTTCGTACCCCCCCCCCCCCCCAGTGACTGTAGCAGGACAATCAGGGTTCTAAAGAAGCAGGCTCTACGGTTAGTGCCTGCATCGTGTTACCACCATGACAGCCCCGCTCCGCGGCTGCCAGCCCTGACCTCTGCCCAGCTCCCCACACTAGATCGCGTCTTTTTTACTCTAGTGAGCGAGGAGGCTCCGCTCATGTGTGTGCAGCGCAGCCTTGCTGAGGGCTGGGAAAGCGGGGGCGTTAGGGGTGACGGTGGAACCCCAGGAGCAGACGGCGCGGTGCAGTGTGGAAGGAGTCCACCCCTCTGAGCTCCCAAGGCTGTTTCGAGCTCAGCCTTGCACTGTGATCAAAGCTACTTGGCTCCCTCCGGAACTTCACTCCAGGTGGAGTTTCACCGACCGCATCCCTTGTGTAGCAGGCAGATCCAGCACAACCAGGCAAACTCATCTCAGGAACCGCTTTGCTGGGCATGCCGTTGAAGAGAAAGCACACATCGGTGGACAGCTCAGGAGCTACAGTTAGTGTCAAATCTGACGTTGGAGTGGGGTTAGCTCTCTGACGCTCGGCTTCCTCGTCTGTAAGATGGGAGTATTGGGTTATTACCTCAGAAAGATGCCAGACAGTGAGAAGAGCCACATGTAATTAATTTCCCAACTGCTTTCTTAGGCGCACATGAGTGTAGTGCCTCCCTAGGCCAGAAGAGGGCATCAGATCCCCTGGAGCTAGAGTTACTGGCCCTTAGGGGCCTCCTGGTGTGGGTGCTGGGAACTGAACTTGGTCCCCAGCTCAACACACACAATGAGCCGCTGAGCCTTCTCTCCAGCCTTGAACTAGTTCCTTTCCTCTTTCCTTCTTAGTTGTTAATGCGATCTGATTCATTTAAAAATTGCATTAAAACATCTCTACCTCATCCTCTCGAATTTCATGTTTCTATCTGAGCAAGTACAAGGTACCCTTTCCCTACTGAGCCCCTAAAAAGCCACAGAGCTCGATGAAAATTACATACAACAAACTCCAAAGAAGTAGCAATTGTTGCGTTTCTCTGAGGCCGGCTGCCTGATTTCTCTCAGGCAGTCTGCCCAGTTCACTTTGGCCTTGCCTGGCTGATAATTTACACCATTGCCTTTCCACCCCAAGAGCCTGGCTAAGGCTCAGACTCCATCTTTAGAGATAGGGGAGTTGGAGGAGGGGGTGCCAGGGAGGCTCCACTTTGACTTTATTGCTATAACAAAGAGGAAACAATGGCTTGTGTTTACTGAAAATTAATTTTTTGGAAATTACTTTGTCATTTGTTTTACTCTTCTTAATTAAAATTTACTTGGTGAAGAGAACACCCCATAAATTAACTCAAATGCAACAGCAAATTAATTAGCATTTAGTGACTAGACATTACTCACAGACTGGACAAATTGTTTTCAAGCTATCGCCTGCATTTGGTGAAGTGAGATGGGGTAGGGGAGGGTCTGAGTGCTGAGTGAGGGCGTTTTGGGCTGGTGCTCCCCCAGAGAGTCCTGGCCCATGACCCCCTGTCACCTGCACTTCTAGACACTCCTGACATCCTGACCCAGCCCTATGTGTCTATCTTCCTAGAGATTTCTCTCTCCCTCCGTGGAAACAATTAGAAAGAACGACACCAGGCCAGCAGAAGTATATTGGAGGCAGTCTTGCCCAGAGGCCAGAAAATTGACATGGAACTTTCAGGAGGCTCCTTTTAACCAAAGGGATCTCAGATCGTATGAAACCCGGGCTTGGAGAAATCAATGCTGAGTGTGTTCTATTCTTAAGTTATGTGACAGATTCTTTGTGGACCCAAGGAAGGGTTTCCCGGAGGAGAAGACTAAAATGATGGAGGAAAGTAAGCGCAAGGAACAAACTCGGATGAGCAGCTTCTGCTGACAGCCGACTGTATTTCTTATGAAAGAGGCTAAAAGGCATGGGGTACTGTGGCTAGGAGCCAAGATGGGTGGCTAAGAGTTGAATCCTAGCACATCTTACTGACCCCTGGCCAGAGCAAGCCATTTACCCTCTCTCGGCCTTAGTTCCTTCAGACACCAATGGTTCTGATGACCTGGGATTGTGATGAGAACTAAGTTAGACACAGCTTGGAAGTCCCAAGAGTAGAGCCTAGCAGGTGTCCAGGGCCCAGAGGACGCTGAAGGTGGCTGACTGTGCAGTTCCAGAGCCAGAGGTCAGGCCTTGAAGCACAGCCTGGTCACTTACTAGTATCGGAACTTCTCAGTGCCTCAGTTTCCTCTTCGGCAGAGTAGAGACAGAAAGAGGAGTAGATGGCTTAACATATGCAAAGTGCTTAGAGTGGAAAATAGTGCCAAGCATGTAATGAATGGCCATTGAGTGGCTTCTTATTGGTGTTTCTCTCAATACTAACCATTTACATCCTTTTGACATTGTGACCGTGTCTAAGAGATGGAAGCAAAGGCTCAAAATGAGGCTAGTTCCTCGTGAGCATCTGAAAAGGGGGCCTAGCCATCTAGTGTCAATGTCAGCTCTTACAGAAGACTCATCCCCACAACATGCTAGCTCCACTAACAAACAGGTGACTCGGCCCAGCCTGACAGCCAGAGGACAGCAACACTTCCATGGTGCAGCCTGATTCCTCCTGCCTACTCAAAGCTCAGCCCCAGAGATTTCCCTCCCTTTCTTGACAAGCATCGGGACAGCCTGAAATGGGCATTCCATGAAAAACACTGATGTATGGCACATCCTCTGGCAAACGGCTTCAGGGCAGACTCACTGATAAGGGAAGACAGGAAGTTACCAGAGCCTCTGATCAGAACAGGAAGCAGCCCCCAGGCTGACCTGTGCTGGGTGTATGCAGCTAAAGGCCAGAGTAGAGAAGTGGCTTTGCAGGGTACCATGTTAGCGCAGGTGCTCAAGGG
>CABHPR010137214.1:0-27970 GCA_902168415.1 Peromyscus melanophrys | reverse complement strand
GGTCTAGTGGACAATGAACGGGTCTAGTGGACAATGAACAGGTCTAGTGGACAATGGACAGGTCTAGTGAACAATAAACGGGTCTAGTGGACCAATGAATGGGTCTAGTGGACAATGAACAGGAAAACAGTCTGTGCCCCAGTTTCCTTCCTTAGGGTGCATGGCAAAGTGGGGGTGGGTGGTGAGAGGCTTGTGGGTCAGGGTCTTGCAGGCGGATTGCCACTGTGGGCTCTTCACCTCCAGCCTGGGGCGACTCATTAGGACCCTAGGCAGGGATGGTCAGAGGGCCCTGGAGGGAAATGTGTGGGGAAACAGCAGGCTTGTGGGGAGAGGAGGCTGAAGGAGCAGCCCGGCCATTACTTACCCATCCTGATGGTCTTTACATTCCCAGTGGTGACATTTTTGCTGCAACTACTTAAGAAACAAAAGCAAAACAACAAAAGGACCCACATTCATAGTGCTCTCCCCCACCCCGTCATTTTTCTATTTATTCTCCATATATGAAAAGGCAAGATGTGTCCCCAAAAGGCTGCAGCCAGAATATCACTTCTCCCTAGTGGCATGGGGCTGAGGATGAAAGGAAAGATGCTGTAGATCCTGGGACCCACCTGAGCCTGTCCATCCTCTCCTGGTCTCCAGCCCCCCTCCCCCCCAACACCTTCCATTTCATGGCACCGCCTCCCAGTTGGGATTCCTGTTCGATTTTCATCTTCCAGGTTCCTTGATTGGCTCCTTCCTTGGCTCTACTCCTTCACCCTCTTTTTGTGGGGCTGGCGATGGAACTCAGGGCCTTGTGCGGGCTAAGTTGGCCCTCTATTGCTGAGGCACATCTCTAACCCCTCACTGGTGGATTCTGGACCAGTGCTCTACCACTGAGCCATGCCCAAACCCTCTCTCTAGTCAGGGCTTCCCCTGCTCTTGTAGAGTGAGCACTACCCCCTCTGCCTTCCTCCTTCCAGCCCTCTCCCTGTTTTGTAGGCAGAGACCCAGGGAAGTAAAGGACCTTCTCCAGGCCACAGGGTCATGCACTGGAGTGCTCTGGCCCCAGAGGCCAGCTCCTAATGACACAGGTACTCTTATGACATGGCTGCTGCTTATGACCCTGCACAGCGGACCTCCAGCCAGCTGTCTTTGCAGTCCCGGTTAGTATCCGCCCAGGAAGCCCCAGGTCTAGCCAGAGCTAGACCGTTGCTCTGCACCCACCTCCCACCTCACCTGGGAACTGTAGGAAGGTGAATCCTGCTCCAACACAGACCTTCAGGGGTGCTGGGGAGAGTTTAGGTGGGCTGTTTTCTGGGTGGGGGTCAATTCTACTAATATTGTGGGGGTTAGATAACTTCTGCCATCCCCTGGTGTATGTGCAGGACAGTAGTCCAACTGGGGTGCGAGCTGGATGCTCACCCCTCCCAGCTGCAGCCCACCCCTGCCCTCTTCTGTGTCAGGCACGTCAGAGTCCCCGCCCTGAGCTCCACAGCGGTGGGGCTGCAGCGGCAGGGCCGCGCTCAGGCCTCTGGCTCTGCTGGTGTTTGATTATGCCCTGATAAATATAGGCTCAAAGAAATCCGGAAAACATACCCAGGCATTAGTGGGCTGGTCTAGCAACCTCTTTCCAAAGTGAGGCCACCCTGAGTAGCTCTGGCTTGGTGCCAGGCCTGAAGCGGCAGGAGAAGGGCAGGGTTTTGGGGAAGGCCTGGGCCTCTCTCTGTGGTGCCCTCTAAGCACAGGTGTCCAGGGGGCTCTCAGGGAGTTCTGAGTGAGGACAGCCCCTAGGAGGACAGAGGTCTTGGCCTCTCTGAGGGAAGTACTCAGGACCAGAAAGGACAGCTGTCTCCTAGCACCACACTAGTCATGACAGGAACAGTAGGTGGGTCCTTCCCAGTGAGGCTGCACAGCTGTCTGTGGAGGTGATGGCTGCAGGTGACATCACTGGGTGAGGGTCCTATGGGTGGCTGTCAGCCTCTTCCCTCACACCCAAGGCCACAAACCTTCGTGCTGAGGGTGAGGTGTAGTCCCCGCCCCTGCCCAGTTCATTTTGGTGATACCCTTGATCAATAGGAGACAATAGAAGCCAAGTTCCTAGACATTCAAAGCTTGGCCATAGCAAGACTTGCTGCTGCTGCCCCTGGCTTCCGGGCACACTTGGAAGCCATCTACTGTGGCTTTAAAAGCCCGGAACACCTCCAGAGACCCAATGAAGAGAGGAAGGTCCCAGGCGGGCTAAGCGCCATCAGCACATGCCTGCCAGCATGCAGACAACCAGTCCTGGAAGGGTGGCCAAACTCCAGGGGACCCCTGATGTCACGTGGGATCGAGTGGAGCCTGCCTGGGTTTGCAGATTCCTGAGCAGAACTGATGACTGTGGTCATTCTAAGCCACAGAGGACTGGGGGTGGTTTGTTATGTAGCAACAGACGCTTCGCAAAGCCAGACTGTCAGCAAAGCTTGTCAGCTCCACCTTCTAAATATACCCACACTCCCATCACCACCCTCCGCACCCAGCTGCCAGCGCTCGCTGTGAGACTCCAGCAGCCTCCCAGCAGACATCCCCTTCCTCGCCTGACCACTTGCTCCTGTAAAGACTCCAGTCAGATCCTATCCCTCCACTCAGCCTTTGGCAGCCTCCCCTTCGCTCAAGCTAGAAGCCAAGGTCAGTTGTGTGACCTTGACCAGGTCCTTCTCATTGTCAGATGCCGCCCAGCCCTCATTCCCTGGTCCTCTTCCAGCCTCTCTTCTGGTGAGGCCTGGACCAACCAAACTCACTCCTGCCCAGGGGCCTCTGTACCTGCTGCTGGCTGAGCCTGCTGCAAGCTCCTGTGCTTCCTCGATTCACCCAAGTCTGCTCAAATCTCCTTGGAAGAACTTCCTGGCTGCTCTCCTCCCCACTCCCTGATCTTAGCCAAAGCTGGAGTGTGACAACTCTTCTCATACTGTATATTTACTCTGTTAATATAGATATCAGGCTGGGGAGATAGCCCAGCTAGTCAAATAAGATAGTGAGATAGCGCATGCTTGCTGCAACAACCGTGAAGAACCACAGAGTCCAGGCTGTGTTATAATCCCAGTTCTGACATAAAAACAAAAACAAAAAACAAAACAAACAAACAAACAAACAAAACAAAACAAACAAAACAGGGAAGCAGAGACAGGCAGATCTCTGGGGCTTGCTAGCCAGTTATCTTAGCCTATCTGGTGAGCTCCAGGCCAGCCGGGACCCTGTCTTAAAAGGTGTGTGGAGAGATCACTCAGCTGTTTAGAGCACTTGCTGCTCTTCTAGAGGACCTGGGTTTGTTTCTCAGCACCCACAAGATAGCTCACAACCCCACCATCTATAACTCTAATTCCAGGGTATCTGACACCCTCCCTGGCCTCTGCAGGCGTTTGAACTCATGTGGTGTACATACACATATACAGGCAAAACATTCATGTGCATAAAATAAATAATTTTTTTTCAAAAGTGGATGGAGGGCTGAAAGATGTTTAGTGGTTAAAGATACTTGCTGCCCTTGCAGAGCACTTAGGTCCAGTTCCCAGCACCTACGTCCGGTGCCTCACAAACATCTGTAACTCCAGCTCTAGGAGATCCATCGCCCTCTTCTGGCTTCCTCTGGCATCTGCATCTCCACACACATGCGCATATGCATAGACACATAAGTCAAAATAAACATTTTTAGATGTGTTTTCTGTGAAATGAATGACAGACACCTCTGATTGTCCTCTGGTCTTTACACGCACACACAACATGTTACACACATGTTACACACAACATCTGGCCTGCCGTGGGTGCTGAGCTTATGGCAGATGGGATGGAGGCAGGCATGGGGGCCGGTCAGGGCTGTCCTGCAGACTATAATTCACACTGAGGTGGGCTTGGGCTGGGGTCACAGAATAAAGAGAGAACACATGGCAGGCTCGGTGGGGCTCAGACTGCACTGCCCTGCGGCCCCAGGCTCCTCAGCACCTGCTGTCTCCTCCGGACACACCTGCCATGGTCCCTTGTACCTAGAGAGGCTCTTACCTCAGTGTCTTCCCACCACATCTCCCATGCAGATTCCTCACACTTGGGCACCTAAGCTTGCCAAGTCCCCTTAGAAGCTGTGAGGGCATGGTGGGGAGTAGAGTGTGGCTGGGGCAGGGAAGCCACACCAGGGAACATGGCTTGAGTTTTCCTTGGCAGCAAGGTCTGGTCCCAGGCTTCTCTACTTGGATCCCAGAGCCCCACCCCTACCCCAGTACAGAGTTTATCCTGAATTCTGAGGCCTCTTGCATTTGGCCACCCCATGGGCAGTTCTTTTATTTATTTTGAGACAGGGTCTCACTATGTAGCCCTGGCTGGCTTCCAACTCTGCCTGCCTCTGTTGGTATTAAAGGCACGCGCCGCCATGCCCAGCTCTATTTATGTATCCTAGGCAAAGGATGATACTGGACCCTGACCCTCCTGCTTCCATGCCTGAGTGCTGGAATGGCAGACTGCACCATCATGCCTGGTTCATGCAGTGCTGGGGATGGAACCCAGGGCTTTGCGCTTCTGGGCAAGCACTCTACCGCTTGAGCCACATCCCAAGCCCCCAACAACACTTTAAAATGCGTCCCCCGACTCTGAAGCCTCAAGCCTTTCTCCCCACGAAGCCTGAGCCACTGGTTTCCCTGCTGGGAGCTAGCCCAACTTCCACCCGCTTTGATTTGGGCTTCAGAAGGCAGGTTGTGGATGCTGCCTATGTCTCCTGGCCACTAAAGGTAAACCTTGGCCTTGAGTCTCCAAAAATAAATTTCAGTTAGTTCCAGAACACAGTTTCTTCTCTTTGTCTGTTTGCTGGAGGCTTGGACATCGAAGCCTCACAAATGAACCTGAGGCAGACGTGTTGAGAGTATTGCTGGGTCCCAAGTATGCTCCTCACCAGATCTAAGGTAGCAAGGTTTAAGGAGGAGCTGTTATTTTAGTTACCTTGAAGGTGGAAATGTTGGGGGTTGACTAGGAAGGAGCATCAGTAGCTAGACAGAGCTGGGTCATACAGATGTGAACATGTGGAGTAATGTGGTAGCCTGGGCAATCAGCTCCTTCCTGGGAAGCCAGCCCTTTGTGGCTCTCAGGTTTGTTCCCCGCAGAAGAAAGGAAGCAGGCTTTGCTCAGGATCCACAGGCTGAGGGCTCCCATCTCCCCAGGGATGAATCAGAAGACAGTCAACCAGCAGTGGTCCCCAGAAGCTGGAGGTGGCAGGATGGAATCAGGGACTTGTGCCCAGAGAGTAACAGCTGAGTAACCAAGCTGCAAGCCCTGCATGGCCTGTCAGCTCAGCGCAAACACAGACCTCAGGCCCTGTCCCACTAACTCAAGACTCCAAGAACCAGCAAGCAGAGTATTGGCCTCCGCACTCCTGTGAGACACAGGGATGATGCCAGACTCCAGCAGAAACTGCCTTATCTCTTGGCTCTCCAAGAGGGAAACAGACACTGGCATCCGGAGCTATCAGACCAGTCCCAGGAGACAGGGTGAAGTGTCAGAAACAGACAGGGGACAACAAACCTCTAGACGGGTGCTTGGGGGACAGTAGAGTGGGTAAGAGTACCTGCTCTGTATGCATGAGGGCCTGAGTTTGAATTCAGAACTCACATTAAAGCTGGGCATGGCTGTGCCTGGAACTCCAGAATTGAGGTGGGGACAGGTGAATCCCCAGAGCTTGCTGGGCTGGGCAGCTAGCACAGCCCATGTGATGAGATTCCAGTTTCAGGTGACTGTCTCTAATTTGAGGGTTAAACAATGGCTGGTGCTTACATGGCTCTGCTGTGTCCACTCCTCATTTTCTATTACTGTGGCCTGTCTCCATCTGCCCATCCTCACACAGAGGGGGCCTGTCTCCATCTGCCCATCCTCACATGGAGGGGGCAGGTTGACCTGGCTGCCGTGGAGCCCTCTCCCTGGTTACAGGGAAGGAATGAGGGTCAACAGGCTGTGTGTCCTGGGTCATTACATTGAACAAGCTGGCAAAAGCTATCAGAAGATCTATCGTTTAATGGGAGATTAAAAACCAGCGAGAGGAGCCAGGTTCTGACCTGGAGTCTCAGTTCTTAATTTAATTTCTTTTGCTACTCAAATCAGAACATTAAAAAAATATTAGAAGTGGCCATATTTGCTCAAGGGTTTTTTTTAATCATTAATTGATTTGGCCAAAGCCTTTCCATAAGCCACATCTTCAGGAACAGGCTTCTCATTTTAAGCCTCCTGCATGCTCATAGGGAGATGCCAGGCCTCCCGGGACAGGAGCCTCCTAGGGGGCTCCTGGTCCCCACAGGCCAGTGAATTCTGTCATTCCAAAATCAGAGAGGGGACTCTTCCAGCTCTGCATCTGATGGGTCGGAGCCAGGGTGTCCAGTAGCCTTGGGCTTGCACTCCACAGTGGTCAGCCTGGGTCCTTCCCCCCCAGTCCCTGTAGCTCACAGAGGTCCCCTGCAGGCACATGCACATGTCTGCAGTGCTGGCCTTGTGTCTTCACTTTCACAGTCCAGAGTTGCTCTCCTCTAGCTCCGCTTACACCCCATTGAATGTCTTAGGTGGCTTTCTGTTGTAAAGTGCACAGAGCCACACCCTGGGAATTACAGGCCAGTGCCTTCATTTTGGCTAGTGAGTCTGATCAGAGGGTGAGGTGGAGGGCCTTTCTGGTGGTGGCTTCTTCCAACAGTGCAGGACATGCATGGTCCCAGACAGGGAGAAAGAATGGCTGACTCTCATCTGGAGACACTATGTCCTCCTAGCAGCTTGGAAAGCGTGAGATTCGAGCCCTCTGGGGAAGCTGATGAGAAGCCTGCACTACCTTGCTACCCTGACTTAGGAACACAAAATGGCATCCTGGAAGGAGGGACCCTGGCTATTGTGTGCTGGGGTGCAGATCCCCAGAGACAGCCTGGCCGGTGTAGACAAGGCAAGCTGAGGGATCTGGCATGTCAGAGCCAACACCATTGTCAGTAATCTCAGCCTTTACAAGTCATGCACAGGAAATAAAATGGAGGCCACTTGGAAATGGAATTCTTGACAGCAGTTAAAATTAATGAACTCACAACGCAAGTTATCAAGATAGATTAAATGCTCACACCCAGTGTTGACTGAGAAAAAGTGGGTCCCACCGAGCTGCCTCCTGTTTATTAAGATGTAAAAATGTACCGTAGCATTAGGCCTTGCTTATGGATGCATACACAGGTAGTAAATATTTAAAAGCACACAGGGGAATAATACTGAGTGGCTACCACTGGAGAGGGAGGGGCTACCAGCTCAGGGAAAGAAGGCAGAGGATTGCCCCGTGTGCACAATGCTTGGAAAGATCCCGTTTGTGTGAGCCCGTAAATATATGCATATTGTATGCATACATATTTATCTAATGGTTGGCTTTTCACTTACCATTTTATAATGAGCACGGGAACATGGCTTGCGATGTGACAGTGTCCCTAGTATGGACGTGCTGTGATTTATGAGAGCACGTCTTGTTGTCACACGCACACTGTTCCTCTACTTTCTCACTGTCTTTATAAATACAGGTTATTTTCTTGAAATAGGAAGCTGGGTTGTGGGGTCAGAGATCTGACTTTTCTGTTTCTTTTCTTTTTTTTAGAAAAAGATTTACTTTTCCCCCTCCTCTTTTTGTGGCCCTGGCTGTTCTGGAACTCGCTCTGTAGACCATGCTGGCATTGAACTCGGAGATCCTGCCTCTGCCTCCGAGAGTGCTAGGATTAAAGTTAGGTACCCACACTTGACTTTCTTTTATTTTTTCTTTATGTGTGTCCCTGCATATCTGCCACTTACGTGTGGGTGCCCACGGAGGCCAGAAGAGGGTGGTGGATCCCCTGGAACTGGAGTTATGGACAGCTGTGAGCCATCCGATGCAGGGGCTGGGAACCAAACCCCCGTCCTCTGCGGGAGCCGCAGACGCTCTTAGACACCAAGCCGTCCCTCCCTTTTCTGCCCTTTTATCATCGCTCCGACAAAGGAGACCGAGAGATGAAGCTTTGCTTTCTTTGTGGCTGCAGTGTGCCGTTCTCTGTGGCGGGATGGCGTGGAGAGAGTGCGAGGCTGTGGTCACAGTGCATCCACAGGAAGCAGACAGATGAGTGCTGGTGTGCAATTGGCTTTTTCATTCCAGGACCCAAGCCCACGGGGTGGAATAGCTCATATCCAGGCTGTGTCTCCCAGTCTCAGGTAAACTCTAAAATATCCTCAAACATATGACTTTTGGATGATTCTAAATTCCACTAAGTTGACGATCAAGGTTAACTGTCACTGGTGACATGGCTCAGTTGGCAGAGGGCTTGCTTAACGTGCTGGAGGCCCAGTTCGTCTCCAGCACCTAACATACTGGGTGTGACTGCTCACTCTTGAAATCCCAATGCTTGATAAGTAGAGATGGGAGGATCAGGAGTTCAAGGTCAACCTCAGCTAAATGGGGAGTTTGAGGGCCAGCGACCCTGTTTCAAACAAATTAAAAACCAAAATAAAAACAAGAACAAAACAGGATTCATAGGAAATTTCATTGTATAATCATGAAACTCTCAACAAATAATGAAAGAAGAAAAATAAAAGGACCATGACATGAAACAAACAAGACAGCCCTCTCTGTCTCTTTCTTGATGCTTCCATGACTAATTATAACCCACTTGTGTTTTCAAGCCACAGAACGCCCTCACAGTCCAGGAAGTCAGACGTCCTTACTAAGGTGTTGGCATGGCGGAGCTCCTCTGCTCACTAGAGGAGCATTCTCCCTTGTCTCCTCAGAACATGGCGGAGCTCCTCTGCACACTCTAGGGGGTGTCCTCCCTTGTCTCCTCAGCTTCTGCCAACCAGCAGCATTTCCTGGCTTGTCAGAGTGTCCCTTGCTGGCCAACCCACATCAGCTCCTCTGTGCAGCCAGAGCTGTCCGAGGGAGTGTGACAGGGTTTGGGGCCAACCTGAGAAAGCCAGGACAGACTCACCTTTTGAAGACCCTTACCTGAGTTCCATTTTTTGCCCTATAAGTAAATATCTCTCTGGCATCTGAGGTTGTACTGACAGAGTCTGGTTTAGGCAGTAAGTATATCTTTGGGAGGGAGGTGATTTTTTTTTTTTTTTTTAACCATGCTATTCTTCCAGCTCAGAGCCCCAGAGGACTGTCTCTAGGAGACTTCTATGGAAGGTCAGAGGCCTGCAGGGAAGGTCCAGACCTTCAGACAGACATACACTCTGAGAATGTCAGCTGTAGCAGCTAGGGGCACAGCTCATACTGTCACCCCAGCCTGAGGAGTTTTCTAATCTTTTAGGAACCTCTACTCCATTTATCGTATATGTGGAGGTCAGGGGACAGCTTGAAGGAGTCAGTTCTCTCCTTCCTCCATGTGAGCCAGGGCTTGAACTCAAGTCCTCAGGCTTGGCAACAAGCCCTTTACCTCCTAAGCCACTTTGACGGCCCAAAGCAGATTCTTGACTTTACTACAGAAAAGAAGTTCAGGATAAGCCAGCGTGAAGCAGATTTGGAGTTTATTAAAGACATATTTAAGTATGAGAGTTAAGAGAGGTGCTCAGAGAGAAAGACACATCCAAGAGCATGGGTATGGGCTTCTCAAAGAAGCATGCAGTGGCCATGTCTCCTGGTTTTGGTGGCCTCTGAAGTTATATTTCCAGAATAATGTGTGTCCTGAGCACAGCCGATGAAATAAAACTCCAGGTGACCGAGCTGCAGGGAAGTTGTTCTTACTGTATAGACCGGTTTGGTCTTGTTTGAGATTCTCAGATGTGTGGGAATGAAGTGAAGCTGTGCTTGAAGGCTTTGAGCGTAGCTCATTGCTAGTTTAATATTCTTGTCCATGAAAGGAATATTGACTTGGTGCCGGCAACCTTCCCAGCAAACGTCCATGCTGGAATTGTGGATTCTCAGACAGCAAGAGGCCTGACAAGACTCCTGAGTGCAGGGCTTTCCTCTCCTGTGCCCCTGTAATTCCCCTTGTCTGTCTTTGTCTGTCTGTGTGTCTGTCTGTCTCTGTCTCTCTGTCTGTGTATGTGTATGCTAAACATTGACATTGGGTGTCCTACTCAATTGCTGTTATTTTTTGAGACAGGGTCTCTCACGGAACCTGGAGCTTGTCAATTCAGCAGGACTAGCCCATCAAGTTCCTGGGATCCCCTATCTCTGGAAATTGAATTGGAATCAGGACCTCGTGTAAGCCAATCAGGTAGCAGAGAAGAGCTGTAATCCCCAGCTACAGGCTACTTTGGGCTCCCCCACCTCGTGTGTGTGTGTGTGTGTGTGTGTGTGTGTGTATGCGCGTATACACACATGCCTGATTGTTCTTATGCACATGTGCATGCAGGTGCCTTTGAAGGACAGAAGAGGGCATTGAGACCCATGGAACTAGAGATACCTGTAGCTGTGAGCTGCTTGATGTCTGCTAGGAACTGAGCCTGGGTCACCTCTGTGAGAGCAGCTGGTACCCTTAACCTCTGAACCATCTCCCTAGCCGTGCAGTTGGCTTTGCCCATGGGTTTAGGGATCAAACTCGGCCCTTTGGCTCAAATCATAAACACTTCACCACTGAGACCCCTTTCCCTGTCTTTCTATCCTGCCTCCCTGTGTTCCACGTGTGGAGGTTACTGGGCGGTAGGACATGTCCAGATATTGACTGATGCTCTATGACTTCTCCACCCTCAGCCTTGGTGCTCTGCGGTTCCAGGGCTGCTGCCTTAGGGGAGGGTAAGTGAGGTACAGAGACCAAGGCTACTCTCTCTGCTGGCTTCTGCCACTTTGGCCTCACCTGTGTACAAAGCCAATGAGGTGCGACTCTCAGAGGCTGGGATTTGTGCCACATGCAGTATTTATTTAGTAATGGATTCTTCCATGTCACCAGAGACCTCTGCTTTGTCAACAATTCCAGCTACCCGCTGTCCAGCATTTTGTGTGTTAGATATACAACACTGAACTTTTTTTTATTGTGTGTGCAGGTGTGTGCACAGATGTGCATGGATTGGCTGGTCAGTAAATACCAGAGCTCCTTCTGTCTTCTTTGGTTTTTGAGACAGGGTTTCTCTGTGCAGCCCTGGCTGTTCTGGAACTCACTCTGTAGACCAGGCTGGCCTTGAACTCACAGAGATCCGCCTGCCTCTGCCTCCCGTGCTGGGATTAAAGGCGTGCGCCACCATGCCCGGCTCCTCTGTCTTCCCTTTAGCACTGGGCTTACAAGTACTTGCGCCAAGTCTGTTTTATGTGAGTGTTGGGGATCTTACCTCAGGTTCTAATGCTTGTACATCAGGCACTTTACCCCAGAGTCATTTCCTCAGCCTGTTGATTGATTTGCTTAATTTTATTGAGACAAGATCTGTCTCTGTAGCTCAGGCTGGCCTTGAATGTTGAGCAATCCTCCTGTCTCTGCCTCTTCAGGGCTGGAATTACAGAAATGGGCACAAAGTCTAGGTTATTAGCTCTTGACTATGAGCTTAATCAAAATTCGTCCTAAATATTTCATAAAAATGAAAAATAATGACATCAGGCTTGATGGCTCACATATGTAATCGCAGTACTCAGGATCCAGAGTTCGAGGCCAGCCTAGGCTACCAAGTGAGATATCTAAGAAAATGATAATTATTATTATGAAGAAGTATTCTGGTGACGACGGTTCCATGTCTGATTTCTGCTGATGCTATGAGGGTTTCTTCAGGAGGCTGGGTGTGCAATGAGAGCTGTATGGAAGACAGACCAATAAATGCCCAGACTGGGGGAGCTCGGCCTCTCCCGTCCTCCCGGCAGCCACCCCAGGGTTGCTCCAGTGTAGGTGGAAGAGGGCTGTTTCCTTCACCTCTGGGGCAGGCGAGCGAGCGAGGGCTGGCTGAACAGTGCTGATGCGGCCATTCTCCCCGTGATGGATGGCAGCTGGCTGGAGCTGCTGTTCCAATTTGTTCCCAATTTGGACAGCCGCTTTACCCACAATTCACCTTGTCAGGGCCACAAATCACTGTGGACAATCAGACTAAGGGAATGGAGGGGCCCCAGCAGAAAGGGGCCTAGGCTGTGGGAAGACCCCAGGCTGGGAGGCAGGCCTGTGCGGCTGGTGGGACAGGGGACAGGAACTCCATTCTCTCCCACCAGGGCCTGCCTCCTGTCATCTCCAGCCAGCCAGGATCTAGATGACACTCTACCCAGTCCAGGCTCGTCCCCTCCCAGGCTCCTCCATCCCTTGGAAGCCAGCAGGGGGTCCTTCAACCAGCACTATTGCAGCTCCTCTGGGCCCTGAAGCCTCAGGCTCGTCCACTGCCTCCCACTCTGCCATGAGCCTGACGGCCCTACTCAGTTAGGAAAAGCCACTCATTCATTCACTCACTCATTTGTTCACTCCAAAAAACCAAACTGAACATTTGCTACATTATAATAGTGAGCAAAACCACAGAGCACACGGGACACAGGAGACACAGGAACAATCACAGAGGGACAGCGATAACTGGAGGAGACAAGGCGGCCACAGCCTCTCTTCTGCCCTTCACAGCTCTGGGCAGGCTCACCACTCAGGAAAGCCCTGCCTGGTTACCTCATTCATATGCCCACCCATGGGCACATTGTGACCAGCCTCTGGGTTCAAGCCTGGGTGCCAATACTGGGTGCTTTTCCTTAGAAGCCTTCCCTGGCACAGGGCTGGAGCTTAGGCCCCTTCCCCTGGTTGCCCACACTTGGGTTCAGAGGTCATAGTGATGAGACAGTCCTTCCCTCAGCCTACCCCCAGCAGGTCCCCACTTTTGTCTAGGGATGTGAGCACTTCCATGCAGTCAAGCCTGCTTCTGTGACCCCTCCAGTCCACTGTCTGCTAATGGTGATGTAGGAGAGAGCAGCACTGATCTACAGCGGCTGCCGCGGCTGTGAAGGATGACCACGCTGCAGGCATCACTCTCCCGGCCGGCCAGGCTGCCATGCTGCTGGGTTGACCAGGTTGAAAGCAGCGGCTGTGTCTTGGAGTGCCCCAGAAAGTGCTGTCTTTCCTAGTCCAGGAAGGCCATGGGAAGTGGCTGGGACAAGGCTGGAGAGTTAGGGTGGAGGGCTGGCTGACCACTGGCCTGTGAGGTCTTTTTGTGTTTAACCTATGCACAGGCTAGACCATGGTCCTCTGCCTATTAGCCAGCACTCTACCAATGAGCTAGTCCCCAGCACCCTCAGTTTACCTCTTTGCAGAATGGTCTAAGGCACCACACCTCCCTCCTTCCAGGGAGGCAGATGCCGCCACTCCCCGCTCCCCTGCACCACTGGAGGGGGTGAAATCTAACAGATTAAAACCGTCTTGGTCATTTCTCCTGCCTCTTCTAATTTTTTTTTAACTTATTTTTATTTTACATGCATTGGTGTTTTGGATGCCAGACCCCCTGGAACTGGAGTTGCAGTTGTGAGCTGCCAAGTGGGTGCTGGGAATTGAACCCAGGACCTCTGGAAGAGCAGTCGGTGTTCTTAACTGCTGAGCCATCTCTCCAGCCCCCTCTTCTAGTTTTTTTTTAAATAGGCCTGGAACTCACAGGGTAGATGAGGCTGGCCTTGAACTCCTGTAGTATGTGTGCTATCACACCCAGGTTTAAAGGCCCACTCAGGACCTCTCCATCATCTTCAGACAGATGGGTGCTGTCTGTGGGAGATGTAACTCCAAGATCCTGGCACGTTCTCCCAGTCTGCTGTGGCTCTCAAGGAGGGCTCCTCTGCCTGCGTTGATTTTGCCCCCACCTTCCAGGTTCCACGGCGTGTGTAAGGGGAGGACTGTGCGGTGTGTGTAAGGGGAGGACTGTGCGCATCAGATGGCTGCTAAGCTGGTGACAGCAGACTGGCAGGCAGTGCGGGGGCAGGGGATGCTCAGCCAGCCCAGTCATCACTGGCCAGCCTCCAGGGCTGGCTGCATTAACAGAGTTATTGTGGTTGGAGCTGTGGAAACCCCATAATCCCCTGGGACTCCCTCCCGTCTTGTCACACTCCAAGGTCCTGTCTCCCACCTTTTGATCAGACTGAATATTCATCCTCTTTCCCTACAGCCTCCTGGAACCTCCTCGGTCTGAAAAATGTCTCTCTGGCCACCTCCTCTCCCTGCTGTGTGTTTGTGCATCCCCACACTGCTCTGTGTGGAGCTATGGACTCCACGGTGGGGTGGGGTGGTTAGCCCGTGGCTCAGACCTGGCATTGAAGCCCAGCCACCTTCATCTCCACTGTGCCCACTGGGCTCTGGGGCAGCACTGCCCTTCCTGGCATTTTAGGTCCTGTGCAAATGGCCCCCCAGTCCTTCACTAGATGCCCCTCATACCATTCCAGGGGTCGTCTGTCCTGCCCCGCCCTCCCTCTGCTTCATTACAACACCTCCTTTTCTTGACCTTTTCTTCCCAGACACTTTTGTCTTTTGTCGCTCCGGGGGACCCCCCCTTCTTACTGAGTGGGACTAGCTGACTAGGGACCAGACTTCCTGTGGTGACAGGGTCCCTGAGCTCTCCTCAGTGACTGGCGACTCAAGCACAGGTGCGCCAGCCCAGGGGAGCTGCCTTGGATTAACCTCAGGAAAGAAATGTGGGGACCCTGTCTGACAAGGCGTCCCAGGCCCCCAGGCTTGGGTGTTTCTAGTAATTTACTCAGGCCACCCTCTTCTGGGAAGACCCCTGTGGTGCCCAGAGGCAATGTAAGCCCTCACAGCATTTCCACAAATGTAAGGGGCTCCACAGGCTACTGTCCCAGCAACTGTGTGCGCTGGTGCACACTGCGATCCTCTCCATCTGAGACTCTGAAACTCTTTTACTAGGGCGTGGTCCTCTGTGTCTGGCCCTGTCCCCACACTGGGACAGGAAGTCAAATCCTTTTGTGTCTTTGGCAGTGTCGCTGTAGCTCCAGCTGGCCTGGAAGTTGATGAATAGCCAAGGATGACCCTGAACTTCGTCCTCCCTCCACTTTCCAAGTGCACAGGTGTGCCACCATGCCCACTTTATGAAGTGCTGAGACGGAACCCGGGGCCTTGTGCACACTGGGCAGACGCCACCAACTGATCTGCATCCCCCTCACCCACAGGGCAGCTCCCAACCACCTGTGACTCCAGTTCCAGGGGATCCACGGCCTCTGCTGGCCTCCACAGGCACTGCATGTATCCACGGCACAACCGTACACACAGACAAAACATCCACACACATTAAAAACAAACAAAAACAAAACAAAACTTAAAAGAAGGATGGCTGGCTGGGCAGCGGTGGCACACGCCTTTAATCCCAGCACTTGGGAGGCAGAGGCAGGTGGAGCTCTGTGAGTTTGAGGCCAGCCTGGTCTACAGAGTGAGTTCCAGGACAACCAGGACTATTTCACAGAAAACCCTATCTCGAAAAACCAAAAGAAGAAAAAAAAGAAAGAAAAAGAGAGAAAGAAAGAAAAAGAGAGAGAGAGAGAAAGAGAGAGAGAGAGAAAGAAAGAAAGAAAGAAAGAAAGAAAGAAAGAAAGAAAGAAAGAAAGAAAGAAAGAAAGAAAGAAAGAAAAGGAGGATGTGGGTCATCAACATGAGTCATCTGGTAAAGGCTCCTGTACCAAGCCTGATGGCCTGAGTTCAGTCTCCGGGACCGCAGTGGAAGAACTGACTCCCCCAAGTTGTCCTCTGAACTCCACACAAGTGTTGTGGCATACACAAAAGAAATAAAAAAATACAAAAACCCAAACTGGATATGGTGGCTTGCTCTACAGTCAATTGTCCTGCAGAGATATAGGGTGGAGACAGGAGACTCATCGAAATTGAAATTCGTAGGCCAGTTATCTAGGAGTGTGCAAGGCAGCAGAAACGAGAGACCCCACCCTCCTCACAAGGTAGAAGGGCTTGTGCTGGCTGATTTTATGTCAACTTGACACAAGAGGAGAGTCTCAACTGAGAAATGAGATCAGGCTGCAGGCAAACCTGTAGGGCATTTGCTCAATTAGTGATTGATGGGGGACAGCCCGGTCCACTGTGGGTGGAAGAAGGCAGGCTGAGCAAGCCATGGTGAGCAAGCCAATAAGCAGCGTCCTCCAGGGCTTGTGCATCATCAGCTCCTGCCTCCAGGTTCCTGCCTGTTTGAGTTCCTGCGTTGGCCTCCCACAGTGGACCGTAATTCAGGATATGTAAGCCAGATAATCCCTTTCCTCTCCATGTTGCTTTTGGTTACAGTATTCCATCACAGCAATAGTAACCCTGACTAAGAAATAACCAAGACTGAAAGTTGTCCTCTGACCTCCACACATTGCGTGTGCACACACACAGTAATAATAATGAATAAATAAAAATAAATATACAAGATGGGAAGCACCTGAAGAAGAGACATAGGATCCACCACCTTGGCCTCCTCCACATTTTCATACACAAGTACACTTGCATCCACACACGTGTCCCTACACATTTGTTAAATACACACACACACACACACACACACACACACACACTACAAAAAAATGTCCACAGAGACTCATACTGGGATTTTCCTGGCACCCCCTTGCTCTCCCCACATGGCCAGCCCCTTGCCTATCAACAAGACAGAACATGGGAATCCCAGGATGATTCTTGCCCCAACCCCAAGCACCCACAAATGAATCTGTAAAGGTGAGTGCCAGGAGTCATTATAATTCCATCTACATACTTTTCCTAACCACTCAGTGGTGGACATCAGGCTGGTGACCCACTGAGTAGGGATGGGGATGGGAGTGGGCAGGAGGGTTTGTAAAGGCCTGCTCAGTCTAGCCAGGCATGGTGGTGCATGCCTACTGGTACATCCCAGCACTCACAGCCTGGAGCAGGAGGTGGAGAGAGGTCCAGGTCAATGTGGGCTACATAGGGAGCTCCAGGCCAGCCAGGGCTATAGAGTGAGACCCTATTTCAAAAGCCGGAAGAAAAATTCATTAAAAGAAGTAAGTAAATTCTATTTTTGGACCTGGTGTGAACAGATGTGTAATTTGCAAAAATTAATTAAACAATACAGTCATGACCTCTGCACTTTCTACATCTATGAGCCCAGTACCATTAAAAAAGTAGGGTAGATGGGAGCCCTAAGCGCAGACTCACTGAGCCCAGGGAGGACCTGTCTGTCTCCCCTGCTCTCACAGCTGGGCCTTTGCCCGAGCCTGGCCTTCTTGGTGCTGGAGGAGTGGCGGGGGTCCTGGAAGGGGGCGGGGACGGAAGCACGGGTGTCAGTAGCTCTCAGTGGTGCGTTCATTAGAAAAGACCCAGGTGCAGGTTAGGGCAAAGCTGGATGTAAGAAGCAGCCCTCAAGGGCCCATCACCCCCTGGGCAGGGTGCCAAGAGGGCTCCATTCACTGTCCTAAGCGACTCTGGGCCTCAGTTTGCCTTATTAGTGTGGCTTTGCGGTGATGGAGACGGCAGCCTCAAGCAGGCTAGGCTATCGATATACCAATGGCCTCGCCTGGGAGCAACACTCTTTGCAGGCTTCTAGCTCTGGCTCTGCTCCCAGTCCTGACTGAAGACTTGTGTGGTCTGGGGTCAGTCACTTGTCCTCTTTCCCATCGAGCAGTGCTGGGTGGGTCTGAGCCTGACCTCTGGGCTGTCCCTCTGAGCTGGGATACTCTTCCACCCTCTCAGAGGCCCTGCTGCTGCTGGCAGCCTTTGCCCAGGACAGCTGTGGTGATGGTCCCTTTCACATTGGTTTCCCTTTCCCGAGTACCTACAGCTGACTCCAAGCTCAGAGGGGGAGGGCAGGGTCGCAGGGTCTGTCCCCAGCACCACACACTGTCCACCAGTCAGTAACTCCTTAGGCCTGGAGCTTCTGTTCTTTTTCTTTCTGTGAGTAGTAAGGATACAGGGATCCCCAGGGGCAAGAGGGTGACCATGCCATCCCGCTTCCAGCTGCGGTTGGGTGGGGAGGCTGGAAGCCCAGGCAAGCCGGTGGAGGACAGCAGGTAACTGGTTGCTTCTCTGCTGAGTTCATTACAGGGTAAGTTATTAACTCCTGGCTTGGGCAGGGCAGCCGGGCCCTGGGCGCCCTTCATAGCTGACAGGGGCAGGATTGTGCTAATTGAAGGCTTAATTAATTTTCCCAGTGGAGGCTGCAGCGGGTGCCCTTCCTCTGCCATCTGGCCATTTGTCTGCTCCTGGCAGGGTCCCCTCTGCCTGCCCTAGGGTCCCTGGTGACCCTGAACACTGCCTGCCTGTATTCCTCCCCATCTAGGGGACATTCCTTGGGCCCTGCCAGGCCCTGGGCCCAGGACATTCATCCTGTCCTTGAGAATTTCACACTCTGGGCCCTCTTCAGACACACCTAAGAGGCCAGCCCCACAGTCCCTTTGGAGGTAGACAAGCCTCAGTCCTTCCAGCTAGCTTTCCAGGCCAGCCCTAGATGTTCACATCTCAGATTATTCATGATGAACTCAGGAACGGACTAGAGGATCTTCAGGTGTGTGTGCTGGTTATGGAGGAGATGGGGAGAGGGTGAGGACAGAGGAGGGGACTCCCGAAGCTAGCCCTCGAATCCTGAGACAGCTATGTGGGCTCATCTTACAGATGGGAATGGGCACATGGAGTGGTTCACTCACCTGGCCACTCCTGCTGCTGGGAATGGGGCTCCGGGGCTGCTGGCTCCTTGGAGGCCCCTGTGCATAGGTGTTGGCTCCTCAGCCTGCAGAATGCTCCCGGTACTCCTTCACTGACGCCCACCGAAAGTCTGGATTCTGCCCGTTGGGTCCTTCCTCCTTCCTCTGCACTCTGCAGCCTGGCCCCTTGAGAACGAGGAAACCAGTGTGTAAAAGGGGGCCCTGGGAGCATCTCTAGGAAACCAGTGCAGAGCCTTGGGCAGGGGTGGGTGGGTGGGAGGGAGCTGGGAGCATATGAGAGGAAACCAGTGCATAGAAGGGGCTCTGGCCTCAGTCTTCTTATCTGTAAAATGGAGACCAATAGTTACTACCCACCTCTTCAAGCACTTGGACTGCCAGAAGAGCACAGTGGGCAGAGGAGTGTCCAGGAGGTCTCCAGTGCCTCCATGCCCACGGAGTCTTCCAGGAGGACACTCCAGAGTCTTAGATCCCGAGTCCAGCCTCATTTCTGCTACCTTGGACACATTGCCCAGCCTGTCTGAGCTCTGTCCTGCGTGCCCCAGGGAGAGGCAGAGATGACCCAAGGCCTGTCCCACGCAGGGCTTTGCCAAAGGGCAGAGGTAAGAGCTGGGAAGGTGAAGCCTGGGGGTATGGGGCTAGAGACTAGAACCCCTTAAGATCCCTGGCAAAGCTTCAGTCTGGGGTGGAGTCTGTATTCTTGGGCTGCTGGGTCAGGCCTGGGGTCTGCCCTAGGAGCTCCCATGTTGAAGGTCAGGCCTGAGTCCTGGCAGTGTGAGGGCTGGGAAGTGGGAGCTGTGAGGGTCTCCAGGCCCTCCAGGACCTGGGCCGCTGGTCTCCTGCCCTGTCAGCAGGGGTCATCATCACTCAGCCTCACACTCCACAAGGCCCCAGAATCACGCCTGCTGCCACTGCCCCAGGCCCACGGCTATGGGAAAAGAATAGTCTCAGTGCTGCCCAGAGAAACACCAGAACCAAGAGAGAGTTATAAAGCATCAGCCTGCCTCCATCTTAGGCTTAGAGGCCATCTTTTTGTTTTGTTTTGTTTTGTTTTGTTTTGTTTTGTTTTTGTTTTGTTGAGATCCTGACTTAGGCTTAGAGGCCATCTTTTTGTTTTGTTTTGTGTGGCCCTGACTACCCTGGAACTCCCTCCGTAGACCAGCCTGGCCTCGAACTCACAAGATCTGCCTGCCTCCAGAGTGCTGGGATTAAAGGCCATTTTATAGTAAGGACAAACTAGGTTCATTCCTGCCTATGATTAAACCTCCGTTTCCCAAGGGTTGGACTAGGCCCCGCCTGTAACCTTAACTACAAATGGTTCTGCACCGCCCTTTCCAGGGATGGCAATCATTTCTTTGTTTCAAAAAGCTGTTTGTAACCATCTTGCAACCCTACCTTTGTGTCAAAGGTTATGACCACCTGTGACTCCCTGTTGCCCATCTTGCAACCATGTCTGTTTCAGGAGGGACTAACCTGTTATGTTTATGGTCTGCTCTTGTAATCCACCTACTTTGCCCACCAAATCCCCCATTTGCAAACCCCCTACCCCTGAGCTATAAAAGCCTTGTCTTCCCCACATCCATCGTTGACCTCTCGCATCCTGCCTTAGGGGAAGTCAGCCCATGTAGATGAATTTTTTAAAAAGCTAGCTTTAATTAATTGCTTGCTTTAATTGATTTGGCCATGATGATTTGGGCCGGTCTTCCTTCTCACATCTTTGGGATTAACAGTAACCCATCAAGGTAATTCCTATTTGCAAAAGGGCTGCACCATGACCCAAACTTGGCTAGCAAGGAGCACACAGCCAAGATGGCCTCTTTTATTCCTAAAGCAAGGGTGCTGTGCCTGGCTGTTCCTCATAGGCTGAGCTCAGCTTCACAGTCCACTCTTGATTGGCTAATTTGGAAAGCATAGGAAGGAAATGAAGGGGGAGAGGTTGCCACTCTGTGCCATCAGGTTCCAAGAATGCAGCAGGGCCTTCCTTGGTGGGAACAAAAATTTAATGGGTTGTGGGAGATTAAAAGATCCACATGAAGTTTCTCTGGGAGACTTATGGAACATCCACCCTTAGAAAAGTCCGTTTTTCACTCGGCATCGGTGGCTTCCGGTGGCTTCACTGCACCTCCTGTGTCACCTTTCTTCAGTGACAGACCGTCTGGTGGGAGATGAGCTGAGTGCATCTCTCTGGGTCCCTGGAATCTATCTGGCTCATGCCCTTCTCTGGACTGGTTTCCTATGATAGGTCCTCATGGTCCAATAGAACACGGCCAGTAGAACACGGCCCGGAGACTGGGGAGGTGGAGAGAGACTGAGGCAGCAGAGCCCTGTGCGCAGGCGGCTAGCCCCACAGTTGACTGGAGGGAAGGCTTGTGGGGAGAGCCGGCAGTCAGGGCTGCGAGCCTGTCTCCTTAAGTCCTGCCAACCAGGCGGGGCGCTTGGGGTTCAGCTCCTGGCTGGCCATGAGGCCTGGCTGCCTCATCTGCTCCTACTCTCTGAATGCTCCCTGCCACCCAGCAGCTGAACATAGCCTCACCTGGTGTCCACTTGCCACAATGCCCAGCCCAAGTCGTGGTCTGGTTCCTGGGTTCAGCCACACGTGACCAGTCCCAGCCCACCACTAATCCAGGCCCTCCCCATCCTGCTTCCTGATGCCCAGAGCCCAGGGCTGCATTTTCCCACTGACTCACCGCTGTCCCTTGAGCCCTAGTCAGATGAAGCCACAGGTGGCCCGGCGCTTCCCCTGCTACAGAAGACCTGGGCTGCCACCTGTCTCAGACAGACCCAAAGAACACAGGCGTACTGGGCCCCCTGACAGCACTCTGAACGTCCAATGTCCTTGGCCCACCTCCCCTTTCCCCTTCTGAGCTAGTCTGGGCAGCTCTGGGCTGAGCCAGCGCATGCCTCTCCCTTCTAAATGCCATTTTCCCATCCAGGCGCCGCTGCCTGCTGTCTGAGGCAGCTGAAATTTCTCACATGTCGCTTTGATTTATAGCTCTAGTTAATTCTTGAGGAGGCCTGTGAGATGCCCTGAGCTCTGGAGCCTCGATGGGATAAATCATTTAACAGGTGGTTAAATATTCTCTAAGGTCTGGGGAGCACAGGAGGGTGCAGACCAGGGCCAGGCAGGGGCAGGTGGGAGAGGGGTGCAGATGAGGGGCAGGTGGGAGAGGGGTGCAGATGAGGGCCAGGCAGGGGCAGGTGGGAGAGGGGTGCAGATGAGGGCCAGGTGGGAGAGGGGTGCAGATGCCTCAGGGCCTGGGGTAATTTGACATGTTCTGTGTCTGGAGGCAGTTCCTAAGGCTCTTTCTACCTTGGCTCCCTGGGCTGGTATGGGGCACTGAATGGGGGCCAGGCTAGCCCCTGCCAGCTGTGTGCTCCAAAATGGCATCAGCTGTTTGGCCTGTCAGGAGAGAATCCAGAAGTCTCCAGGTGGGAAGGCTAGCAGCAGATGCTGCTGCGGTGGGTGTATGACACTCTGGCCAGCATCTGTCCTTGATCGCACACAGCAGAGCCAGGCAGTCACCACGAGGTTGTCTGCGGATGGGCCTCGGTTGGTAGGATACGTGCCTAGAATGAATGAAGCCTGGTGTTTGCTCTCCAACATAGGAACCCACCGTGGTGATGCACACATGTGATCTCAGGACTGGAAGGAAAAGCAGGAAGTTCAGAAATTCAGGATCATCCTCAGCTACTTAGTGTGCTCCAGGCCAACCTGGGCTACATGAGACCCTGTCTCAAGTAAATGAATGAGGCTGTGGAATCACTCAAGGCTCCAGTGCCCATGTGTAGGGCCTCCTGGGCACATTCATGCCCTAGCTACCATTTCACCTGCATGTAAGGCTCCAAGGGCAGCAGGACCAGGACTGTGATCCTATTGTGTGAAGCCATGGACAGGCTCAGAGGGGCTGAAGTCCTGCCCTGTGCAGTCCAGCTGGCTAAGGACAGAATGCAATCCAGTCAGGGGACTGGAAGGACACAACTCGGCCAGAGGGAAGAGGCCTCCCAAGGAAGCAGGCAGGAAGAACCCTGGAGGCCACCAAGCCCAGAGCATCCCATTTACACAAGGGCAGAGAGATGAGCATGAGGATGTGACAAGTCCCAAAGCACGGGCTCAGGTGTCTGCCTGCCCCCAGCAAGCACCCGACCTGCAGGACAAACTTCCAGTAAATCAAGATTGCCTGGGAAGGAAGTGGTGGAGGGAAGCAGCCCCCAGGCCGTATCTAAACTCACAGACTCACTTTCTCCTCCTGGTTCCCACCCTCTACCTGACCAGTGACTTCTGCGGGCTCAATGAGCTAAGGATTCAGGGTGGAGCTGGGAAGCCTGGGCTAAGGATGGATGGAGAGATGTCTGTTCCAGGCCACTGGCCTGGTTGGGGGGGACTGTGGGCCTCTCCCCACGACTTCTGACCCAGTACTGACCAGGTTAGTGACAGGGAGCCCTCAGGGGTCCAGAGCCTACAGGACAGATGGTGTGTTAGCTTCCTGCCCTTGTGACAAAATACCCCAGGAAAAAAAACGTAAGGGAAGAGGTTTATTTTGGCTGTAGGGTTGGTCATGCTGATCCCATTGCTACAGGCCCTGGCGAGGCGGATCCTTAAGCTGGGAGCACGGCTTGGGGTGGGGAGAGGAGAGGGAGCCTCACCAGGGCAGCCATAGTGGTCACTGGAGGGCAGGGGAGGGGCACTGGAGTGGGAAGCTGTCATCATTGCTTCCAGGCAGTATTTGCCTGTAATCCCAGCTCTTAAGAGGCGGTGCAGGAGGATGGCTGTAAGTTTAAGGACAGTTTGGGCTATATAGTGAGACATCCCACCCCACCCCACCCCGCCCTCCACACCACAAGAGGAAGAAGGGGTTGGGGACAAAATATACCCCTTAAGGGCTTGTCCCCAATGACCCAACTCTTCCAAGTGGGCTCCACTCAAGGTTTCCACTTCCTCCCAAAGGCCCATGAAACCATTGTTCATGGACAGCTCTGAAGACAGGGCAGAGCCCTCACAAGCCAATCATCCTGAAGGTGCCACCCCTGAGCAGTGTGGAACTGGGGACTGGGCCTTCAGCGTGAGCTTTGGCTGTGTGGCAGACCCCAAGCCCAGCAAAGGGGCTGCTCCATGCATGCAGCCCTGCACTGCTGTGAGAAGCTGTAGCCTGAGGAGGGGTTGAGTTGAGCAGGCTGGACCCACAATCAAGAGCACATCTGAGGCTATGGTAAAACTCACCCCCCGGGGAAGGTCTAATGACCTTGGGAGAGGAGCAAAAAGCCACAGGTACTGGGTGACTCTTGCAGATCAAATTCAGACCCCTTTTCTTTGTTCTGACCAAGTCCTCAGGGGTCCTGGAGCTCCTGTAGATAGGTGCTGGGGAAGGGAAGGGGCTGGGAGATCCCTCCTTCCCCACAGCTCTACTGGGGGCAAGAGCTGGGAGATAGAGGCACAGGCAGGTACCCTCACATCAGAGCATGCTGTCTGGTACCCCAAGGAGTGTGGTGGAGTCCTGCTTGGGCTGAGGCCAGGGTCAGAGGTGGCAGGGAGGAAGTGGCCCTTGAGCATGTGCAATTCAAGGCAATGCCCAGACCCTGTCCTCCCAGCAGCCTCTTGTTCTGGTGCTGGCTTTTGAAGTAGTTATCCATCCTTCCTGGCCTCCAGTGACGAACTCCACATCCACGTGCTCAGGGAGCACCAACCACAGCTCATTAGGCACAGCATCAAACTGTGTGGGGGCAGTGGATGTGAACATTGTCTGATTCTGTGCCTGGCACTCAGCTGGGGGCTCAGTGTCCCTCATGGAGTTTTCAGGGTGGAGGCTGTTAGATGCAGAGTGGAGGCTGTGTGTTAGATGCTTAGGATCTGCAAGAGGAAAGGTGTCAGGTCTTCAGCCTGTGGTTGTTGGAAGGGTCCAGAGAGGAAAGAAATGTTGGCTTAAAGTAGCAGACAGGCTATCCTTGGTTAGTCTTTCTTGTGCCCTCTTTGAGCCCTAAACCCAAGACTGCCTCCAGTGGGATTCTGGGCCACCAAGAGCCACCCCTCTGTGCTGTCCAGGTAGGGGATATGGCCTGGTGTGGGGGTGGCATGGGGTATCCAGCAGAAGAGCCTAAGATCCTACCAAGGGCCCCACATAGCCATGTTCACATCCTTGTCACGTTCCGACATCCCCATCTTTCCAGCTCAGGTTGGTAAGGACCGGGCACAAGGGTAGTGCAGAGGCCCTGAGGTCCAGTGAAGGGAGCCCAGGCTAAGCCCAGGAGTCTAGACGGCAGCCAATATGTTCCCTCCAGCTGGAGCCAAAGGCATTGCGAATGGAGGAGGCAGAGCCTTGACCTGGAGCTGAGTGTGAACTGAAGACGCTCTGAGGTCTCTGCACTTGCCCTCAGGGTGGTGTCCTCTGCAGCCCTCCTCAGCTGTTCCCAGCACACAAAACCACTGCACACATCACTCAAGGTGCTCCTCTAATCTGTCCTGACCCCTTGGCATGGAGTCAGAGGTCCCCACACACTTCCTGAGTTATGGGCTGGCTTCTGGGTCCCAGAGCAAACAAGCCCTGCCTGAGTATAGCACAGGACCTTTGAGTCAGCCTCCCACCTTGGCAGTTCCTTATCGTGTGACCCATGGAAGGTCACTGTGTCTCTCTGGGTTTGGGCTGGACTACTGCTCAAGCACTTCGAAATGACTGTTTAGTTAATGTGTGTTTGTAAAACCTGAAGCTGAGACTGGTCATCAAGGTTCTGTTTTCTTCTGTTTGTAGTCCAGAGGGAAGGAAAGAGAAGGAGGGAGGGGGAAAGGAAAAAGGAAGAGCTTCCAGAAGGGAAGGGGGAAGGGAGGGGAAGAGTGGGGAGGAAGGGCTAGAGGGGAGGGAGAGGAAAGGAGGAGGAGGAGGGAGGGAGGGGAGAGAGGAAGGATTCCCGTTGGTCATGGGGTAGGACGTAACTGCCCTACAAGGTCCCAAGGCTTTCTGCTGGTTCCACAGAGCTGCCGCGTCACCTCCCTGGGAGACCCTACAGCAGCATCAAACCCACACCTCTCATTTTCTTCAGATCCTGCAAAGGCCAGTCCCACCTGACTAAACAACGATGGACTCTCCAGAACAGAGCTTCCCCTCCATCTCCCCAGCCTCAAGAGCATCGGAAGGACCTGTGGTTCAAGCCATAAAAGACCCACATGTCCTCTTTAAACAAGAAAAAGGATTTTTTATTTATTTTGAGACAAGGTCTCACTATGTAGCCCTGGATGGCTTGGAACCCACTCTACAGCCCAGGCTGGCCTCAAACTCAGGGAGGCCACCTGCCTCCGTGAATTTGGGGTTAAAGTTGTGTACCACCACACTGGGCAAAAATGTCTTAAAGGAGTTCTTTTTCTAGACCTCCTAGGAGCTACCCCTTCCTCTGCTCTGTTTCTGGTGCTGCTGCCGTCTCCACATCAACAGCAACCTCATACCATCTCCTCTCCTCTCACCACGGGATTCTACCTTAAGATCCGGTCTCTGGTGTTTTGCCACAGTCTCAGTAACCATCAGATGTTCCGTCTACAGTCGTAGACCACACTCCTAAATTCAACAGTTCAGACGATCATGCTATCAGACCTGATAGCCCGTGACATAGGGACAGCAGCTTAGGGGGAAGCCCGTGCCGTCATTAAATGCTGTGTCTATGCCTGACCAGTGGGGCATTGTGTCCTCACTCTACTGACATTTCTACATCCAAATTAAATCTCTGGCCAGTTCTGCTTAGGTTTTGATCATTAAATAGATCATTAAAATGTAATGTCTTCTGGCATCACGGTCGGTCAAACAGGCACCTCACAATATGGGCACCCTGCCACTTTTGGTGTCCAGCTTAGATGTAATACGGTATGTGTTTTTGCATATGGGGTTTGGTGAAGCCCTCTCTTCCAGATGCCCATCTGACAGGTGCTGGTATACAAGTGTTCAACATCATACCTAGCAAAACATGTGCTTTTCAAATCTGTGTATGTGTTCACATATGTGCTCGGTGTATGCAGGTGTATGTGGGCCTCCTCCAGTGTTAGCATTCAGGCATCTGTACTGGCCTGCCCTTCGGGTCCTGACAGGATACACCTCAGCTGCAGCCACTAAGAGCATCCCCTGTGCACATTCGCTACGTTTCCTTATAAAAGGCGGGCCTTGTACACCTCCCATCTCTTTCTTCCTTTGCTCTCATCCCCAGGGACCAGGACCAGGGGTCTCTGTCCCCTTCTCTCTCCTCCCCTCAATAAACCTCCTACATGGGCCCTGTTGTATGATGTGACTCCTTCCCAGGCTGTTTTTAAAATGCAATATCCAGTTCTGCCTTAGTTTTTCTTTTTTCTTTTGTTTTGTTTGAGATAAGGTCTCTCTGTGTATCCCTGGCTATCCTTGAACTTGTTAAGCAGCCTTTGAACTCACAGAGATCCTCCTGCCTCTTCTTCTCGAGTGCTGTGATTAAAGGCATGTGCTACCATGCTTGGCCCCTTTCCAAATGGGTCTCATGGTGAGTCTGGGTTCCCCAATTCAGTTAGACTGGCCAACCAGCCCCAGAGGACTTTCCCTCTTGACCTCCTGAGAGCTTTTATTTGTACTGGGGATTGAACTCAGGTGCTCACGTTTGCAGAATGAGCACTGACCTACCAGGCCTTCTCCCCAGCCCCAGTAGATATTTAAGTGACAATGTCAAAACAGCAGCCGACTCTGCTCAAAGTTTGATGTGCACACAGCCCTCTCTTCCTCCCTGCTAGACACCTACTGTTTGCAAAGAATCTCACCAGAAACTATTTCTAATAAATCGAGGGTGTGTTCCAACCCCCTTGTGTAACCCTAGCAGCCCTCTGATGGGAATCCCACCCAAGGCACCTGGGCAGCTACCCTACAATTCTCAGAACCTGGACGGGGCTGCTGCTCTTCTCTCCCCACCCCTGCGGACGCTGACAGGACACCCCCAGAGCACTGTCTGTGGCTCTCTAGCTAACAGACTTCCAGGTGTCCAGGTCTCTCCCCTGGGGAGATGAGTTTGCAGGCTCAGAAGCATCAGTGGGTACGGTGAACCACACCCTCCCTGCTGCCTGCTGGAGACTCAGAGAGTCTTCCTCAGAACCATAAGGAGCCCTGACCCCCGACTCTGCCTCACGGATTTGATTCCGTCCGCTGTGGTGTCTCTCTGTCCCACTGCAGCCTGAGCTCTCCTCAGGGTCCTCTCTCCGTCATCTGCCCATGGTGTCAATAACTCTTCTAATGAACTTCCCACCCTCCGACACCCATTTCAGTGCCCCCTCGAACCTTTCTAATAATCTCATTATTGAGGGGGGAAGTTTCCTAGAAATCTTTTGAGATGTAACGACAGAGCTACCAAATGTCACACATGCTAGGACACTAAAGTGTGACTTGAGGAGCCCACATCTGTGCTCACAAGCAGGATTCTTTCCTGAGAGCCTTTCTGTTCTTAAACTCCATACTGGCTCATCCTAAA
>CABHPR010137213.1:0-11151 GCA_902168415.1 Peromyscus melanophrys | reverse complement strand
TGTGTGTGTGTGTGTGTGTGTGTGTGTGTGTGTGTGAGTTCATGTGTATGCATGTGTGCTCACTAGTTTATGTATTTGTGGAATCCAATTGTCAGCATTGGTTACTTTCAGTATAACTATGTTTTTGAGACAGGGTCTCCCACTATAGCCTTCAGCTCTCTGTAGTCCAGAAAGCTCTTGGGATCTTGTTGCCCCTATATCCTTATGCTGGAATTATTGGTAGATAAATCCATGCCTTGTTTTTAACTGGGTGATGAGGATCTGAGCTCAGATTTCCATGCTTGCACAGCAAGGGCTTTGCACACTCTGCCATCTTCACAGTGATGGTTTCTTGCACTTCTGTCAGAAACTCCCCTACATCATTTATTAACTACCTTCATTAGAAATCTATACTATTAGTCATCATGGTACACGACCTATTCACTGACTTTATTATAATAAGTCTATTTTTTTAATGTAGAAATCTCTTCATATATGATGGTATGAGTGTATTCTATTTAAATTTTGAGTCTTATCATATTTATTCAAACTATAAGATATACATGTAGGTTTAGGTCGTTGTGTACATACAATAACAGTAAACATGTACATATTGTTATAGCTTTTATTTGCCATTTTTGTTTTCAATGTAATTATCCAAAATATCTGAATTATTTGCAATAGAAAAAAGTATAACTTCTTTAATAACATGACAAATTCCTGAGTACACTTTTATTTATGCAATATATTGAAAATTAGTGTGACATGGTAGCATATACCTGCAACTCCACCATATTAGAGGCTTTGACGGTAGGATAGTGATTTTGAGACCATCCAGTTCTACAATAGGTCAAAACTGTTTCTAAAGAAAAACTATCATTCTTATTTGTAATTTGTACTATAGGCAATTGTAGTGATAAAATATGGAGTAATCAGATTTAATTCCTACATTCTACATTGCCAAAATTTATAGGAAAATGAGAAACATATAGAAAAATCATATATATGATTTATATTAGTATATATACTAATACAACATATTACTAATATATTATATTAGTAATATCTTATATATACTAATATATTACAATATAATATATTAATATTTACATTATATAATATTTATATATATATTTACATTTACATTATATATGTATATATACTAATATAAAATAACAAGGACAACATGGCTTGATCTGATGGTAAATTACAATGTGCTCATGATATGCAATGTCATAAGCACATTGCCTAGTGTTGTATTAGCATGTTCAATTTATCTTACATTTTCCAGGGCTGGAGAAATGGCTCATCAGTAGAGCATGGGCTGCTCTTGCTGGAGACCCTTATTCCTTTCCCAGAACCCACTCAAGAAGACTTACAACCTTCTGAAGCCGCAGCTCCAGGAAGAACTGTTAAGTCTAGTCTCTGTGAGTGCCTGCACTTGTGTGGACATTCCCACACAATGACACATACATATAATTAAATATCTAAAAAATCTTTAAAAATAGCTCCTTTTTACATTTCCTGGCATATTTTAGTAAAATTATCATCAAATGCAGCATGAGAATTATAGTAAGTTACTGAGCAACATTATGTTATTTAATCTTTTTGTAAGTATCTTATACTTACAATTAATTTTTTGTGTGTGTGTGTGTGTATGTGTGTGTGTGTGTGTGTGTGTTAGAGGTAAATTCAAATCCTTATGCCCTCTGAGTGAGCTACACATCCACCTCTGAGCACTGAAACTGTTTCTCCAAGCCCTATACTGTCCCACCACAAATAGCAATCAGAGAAACAAACAAGGTTTCCTAACAAAAAGACCCGTGGGAGTCTTACGGTTTCATTCATTGATGGAATCATTCAGATATCAGTTATTTTCAATTTGAGACTCGGTTTCATGTCTTGTAAGAAGGCGATGAAGTGCTTTTGATGTTGAGCCTCAGACTCTGGGAACTGTCATTTGGATCACCAGAGACAACTTCTGTCCATCTTTGCTAAAGTTCACCAATAAATAAGATTGCAATGACATTGTTCCTTATCCAGCAGAGGAGTAGAAACCACTTTTCATTCTCAGTTCAACTTGACAATCAGTGTTGTCAAGCAAGGCCTGAGGTAGAAAATGTGTTGAACTAGATAGAACTTCACAGTTTAAGGGAAAACGTTGTCCTTGTTCTGAAGGATAGAAGGAGATGGTGAAAATTTAAGACATAAAGAAGTAAAATAAAATGACTTCTCTAAGTTAATGTTTTAAAGAGCCCCAAAGTTAGTTTAATTTTGTAGCTCTTTCTGAAAGAGAAGATACAGTTGTAAATTGCTAACGAAAAAAAAAAAAAATTTAAAAGTCTTTCTAACACAGAAACGAACTAGAATTTGATCTAGAGAAATTGGAGGTATAACAGAAAGAGTTCTTTTTTTGTGTGTTATTTTATTTTTATCTTGGCTGGAACTTGAATTCACAGAGATCTGCCTTCTTCTGTGTTCTCCTTTGGGGTAGGGCTGCCACCTGAACTCTGGTAGCCTGTAAAAGGAGAAAGTGCCCTAAACAGCGGAGCCATCTCTCCTGACCTTCCAATGAATCTTAAAACCTCAGCCATCAGGACTTGCTGCTGAGCCAAGTGTAGTTGTGAAACAAAATTAGATAAAGTAAAAAAAAAAAAAATGGCCCTGTTGGGGAGTGTTTGTGACAGGCAAGGGTAAATATTATTGGAAGCACTTTACAGTTAGTGAAGACATTCAGTATTTGAGTGAAGTCTGTCTTAATTATTGCCACCCCCCTTCATTGAGACTCACCATGTGACACTAGCTGGCCTTTGTAGCCCATGCTGGCCTCAGACACACTCAAGTCTGCCTGTTTCTGCTTTCTAAGTATTGCATAAAGGTCTGCGCCATCACACCTGGCCAATACCAAAGTCTTAATTGAATGTGTGTAGATAACGCCATACATTTTGAAGACTTGTGCTTGTGAAACTCTTCACAGAAGCTTTAGTCATGTGCACAGGAAGAGCCTGTACCAACTATTTGACACATAAGACGGGGTCAGAAAGAGTCCTTTGGACTGAACTGAGAAAAAAATTAAGTACTCTTTTCAAAATATACATCATTTTCATGACATATGAAAATAATTAAATTGGATTTCTATTTTATAAAGTAAAAATATGTGCATTTTACTTGTTAGAAAATACTTTTATTTGATTAATTTTCTAAAAAATCTGTAATATTATTTTTAAATCATATATATATACATTCAAATGAAATCTTGATTCATTTTCATGTATATAACTGAGAAAAAGACAGAAAGGTATGATCAATCCCAGAGAAGTGATCGAGCAAACAGATTATCTGTATAAAAATGACCCTGTCATTTACACTGCCTTTCTTCTAAGGCCTTCTGAATGTCAGGAAAACACTTTGCTGTGGGCATCTCTGATTTTCCCGAGGAAACAGCAGTGTCGGTATTTCAGTCTGTGTTCCACTAAAGAAGGCTACAGTTGGCTTACAAATCAATTTTAAAAATCCTTACAGCTTCACTTTCCTTTAACAATCCCTTTGCTCAGAATGTTCTTGGCTCCCTTGGCCTGCCTTGAAATTGATCCTGGATTTGAAACTGACAACTGTGAACTAGGAAGAAAATGGCCCTGTAAGGATTTTTGTGTCGGAAGAAAAGTCAAATACAGCTCTGTTGGTGCAGGTTAGGGTTCATGACTCAGTCACAAACAAACACAGATTCTTATCATTGGAGATCGTTAGGTTACTCAGATTGAAAAATTCAATATATATTTTATTGTAAATATAAATATAAACATACATATTTGCAATAAAATATAATGCAATGCACATATCCCATGTTATAAGATACTCCAATAAGTTTTAAGGCAGTATACCATAATCAAGTACATTATTCTGTACCCCAAAATGTATAATGGCCACATTAAGAGAACTATGTGGCCATTAGAGACTTTATTATGGCAATTTTAGTTCTTTTTCCAAAATGAATAAAATATATCCAATGCTATTTTTTTGTATAGAGAAGATATTATAAGACTTTATTTGCTAAATATTTGCTATACGAACAGTGGTAACATTAAGAAAAAAACGTTAAAAAACACAGCTGAAAAAATTTTAAGGTTAGGAAGACAACTCTTCCTATATCCGTGTGAAGAAATGTGCTGGGAGAAACACAAATACTAAGAACAAGCAGGATTTAGTATTGAGAAAACTAATGTGCCAGTAGATTGTGTGAAATGTGGCTTAAGAGAGTAATTTCATTTTCACATTGCAAGTAAAATACACAGACTATTTAATGGCTTTTTCTACAACCATCTTTGCCTCGCTATTTCCATTACCATACCTAATATCACTGTGGACCAATCCAGACCATAAGAGCAGCTTATAAGTGTTTTTACTTTGTTGCTATATTACTATTGGAGTAAAAACGGAAGGGGTTTAAGCTGTGACAGCTACTGTAGAAGATACATGATAGGTTTGATAGTCATTGTATTACTCAGAAGGATAAAGGTTACCTCATAGAAATTAGGTGAACTCTCATCCCTCAACACTATTTTTTCCCTTGTATCTTTCTTTTTTTTTTCCTCTTTGCTACCAAATTGTAGTCACTAATTAATGTCTAGTATTAGACTGCCTTTCAATGGACTGATATCTGCTTTTACCCTAAGCAGGCAGTTAGACCTCATGTGACTTGAATTCAAAATTCTCTGTGCAGGTAAATTCAATAATATTTCATCATAAATAACTGATAAATTCATTTTTGTGGTTATTTGATTTAGAAACCAAGTACACATATTTAAGTTGTATATTTCAGAAGTGGTAGTGAATATCTGATTTTTCATGTTTACTGTTATCCTTTCTACTGAGTAGATATATATTACTAGATCTTTATGAAGTCAGTATCCAAACATCTAGCAGATGTTCACTGTAATAGAAAGGACAGAAACAGGTAAAATATGCACCATGAGTAATCTTAGAATTAGTGTTAAAGATTACTAACTTTGATTTATAAATATTCAATATATATAAGGTAGATAAAAAATTTCCATGTAGTGGAATTTTCACCAGAATAAAGGGGTCTCACATGTACAAAGTTTAGATTTTGAAAGAATGACTTGGTCTCAGCCTAGTGTAGCCTATACAAGTGAAATTATCTAAATTCAAATGACTATTATAATTTACAAGTGTTAAGTATGTCTAACTGCTTAAGAATCCTGGCAGGATTATTGTCCCATTTCTACTTAGTTCTGTCTTCTTTTCTTGCTTTTTTCCAACTGTACAATGCAAACACCATTCCCATATTTGCATGATTTTCTTTTAAAAATAAAATTCTCCAAATATACCAAACAAAAATTTAACAGCTAATATATCAAAAGTATTTTTCATAAAAAATAATATCTTGATAATGGAGCAAAATTATCAGACTACACATTATCTATATTTCCAAGAAATATTTGGTGTTTAAAAGTGTAGAGTAACTAAGCCATCTCAAGTCTTTTTTTTTTAAGAAATTTTTTTCATCATTTTACACACCAATCAAACATCCCCCTCTTCCTTCCTCCCACCCCCCAGCCTCCTCTCCCAACCCATCCCCCACTCCCTCCCATAAGAAGACAAGGCCTTCCTTGTGGAGGCACATTCAGTAGAGGCAAATCCAAGCCCTTCCCCCTGACTCGAGGTGTCCCATCATAGATAGTGGGCTCCACAAAGCCTGCTTATGCACCATAGATGGATTCTGATCCTACTGCCAGGGGGCCTCCCAAGCAGATCAAGTTACACAACTGTCTCACCATGCAAAGGGCCTAGTCAAGTAACATGTAGGCTCCACATCCATTGATCCATGAGTTCCCTCTAGTTTGGTTTGGTCATCCCTGCATATTTCCCCATCATGATCATGATGCACTTGCTCATAGAATCCCTCTTCTCTTTCTTTGCCTGGACTCCTGCAGCTCTGTCTGGTGACTGGATGTAGATCTCTGCATCTGCTTCCATCAGTCATTTGAGAAAAGCTCTGTGATGACAGTTAGGGTATTCACTGGTCTGATCTCTGGGGCAAGCCAGTTTAGTTCAGGCACCCTCTCCACTATTGGTAGTAGCCCAGGCTGGGGTCATCCTTGGGGATTCCAAAGGGGTGCTAAAGAAATCTTTCACCTAGAACAGATCCTTCAAGATAGTACAACCTGTGGGAAGTTGTAGTTAGAACAGTAAATTATAGAAGATTGGCTTGGAAGAAAACAATGAGTCACTTGGGTTTGTGGTTGTACTCTCTTGGTTTCATAGGGAAGATCAGAGAGAAGCTGAGAGAACATTTTATGGCATTGTGCTAAACTAAGGAAATGGACATCACTGTTGAAATTTTATCCTATCTATACACAGTCTCCCAATTGGTGGGGTATCTTCTTATAGAGTTGAAAATACATTCTTTCTATAGGCTATGAAAGAAAATCCACTGCATAGGGTTGAAAGGAACTGCCCCAGGGATGTGCTTCTCTAGATGAATTTCTAAATGATCTTATTAAATAAAAACACTGAGCCAGAAATTTGGGTTAAAGCCTTAGAGAGATCAGGGAAATACGGAAAGCCACCAGCCAACCTCACCTTACCTCTCCAGCTCTGCAGCTTCCAATGAAGCCACCCACATTCTGAGAAGATTGGGTAGCTAAATTTCAAAAACACCAGCAATTTCTAGAATTTAAAATCCTGAATCATGACAGGACACCGGCATAATTCAAGTTTATCTGGTACATGGAATACTCGCACCGAATGTGAGGTTGAGCTGTAGGCCTTGTATACATCCTACTTTACAAATGAATCTGTCAGATACACTAAGCCTGTAGGCCAAAGATGATGCCCCAATGTGTAGAGAAACCTTGGGTAACTGTCCAGGCAGAGAGCTATCTCTGTCATTCCAGATTTTTGGAAATTGCTTACAATGCTCTTCCTGTTTACTTAGGCAATATTATATGCTTCTGAGGTCTTTGATACAGTTGAAGACTAGAAAATTATAATTTTTCTTGGTTATTATAAAAGATAAATTAGATATGAATCTTTAGACTCACAAATATAGGATAGATAGAATATTTGCTTTAATTTTACAAAATACAAATAGACTAGATACTGTAACTGTAATTTTTACTTGATAACTGTTCTATTATATGTAATTTTACTATGTTGAAGTTAAAAACCTTCCTTTTTGATTAGACAGAAAAGAGCAAGTTTTGTGGAATGTCATTATGTGTGCTGTGAATGTGTTGCTCTGATTGGTTGATAAATAAAATGCTGATTTGCCAGTAACCAGGCAGGAAGTTTAGGCGGGATAAGCAGACAAGGAGAATTCTGGGAAGAGGAAAGCTGAATCAGGAGTCACAAGCTAGACACAGAGGAAGCAAGAGGACAAGGCAGAATTGAGAAACAGTACCAAGCCACATGACTAAAAATAGATAAGAATTATGGGTAAATTTAAGTGTAAGAACTAGTCATTAATAAGCCTGAGCTAATAGCCAAGCAGTTATAATTAATATAAGCCTCTTTACTTAGGGGACATGAGTGGGAAAGCCTCTGTGTGTTTAATTGGGTCTCGATGACTGCAGACCAGGAGGGACACAGAAAAACTTCCAACTACATGCTGCACATGGTTATCAATTTGTGAGTTAGAATACTTGAAACTTATACCTCAATGACATTATTTTTTCCACACTCTAAATATTAAGGAAAAGCGAAATTCAGAGTTACATAAAATGTTAAATATGGTAAGTGATAGGATGATCCAGAATGAAATCAAAACAGGCAGAGCCAGAGCCATGGCCTTGGGAAATAAAAGAAAGGGCACAGGCTGATAAAAGAAAAAGGAATAATAAAGACATGAAAATGCAAATTATTCTCAAGATTTATCTTATTAAAGATTAAAATAAAAAACTTCTTAATTCAGACTTTCAAAATGCTATAACAGAGAATACTCACATGGTAAGGTACCTAATAGGTAGAAGATGTGAAGACAGGAAGGGTGGCCATTCAGCTGTATCAAGGTAAATTAGATTGGTTTTTGGGACATTGCCTAATGGACATTGTAGGAAATGAGATCTCTGGACAACCTTGAGCTGTCACATATTTTTCAGTTCTCTGATAATAACAAGTGACATTTTTAAATATTAATTTTTGTTATTTTATTATCAAGAAATGAAATGATGTTTCTCCTTTTGAGAAACTCTGTCTAGATCTATGACCCAATTTGTAACTTTTTTATTTATTTTCTTGATGTTGAGTTCTTTGGGCATTTTAAACACTAATTCTCTGTCAGAAGTAAGTAAACCTGTTAAAGACATTTTCTCGTTCTGTGGGGTACTTCTTCACTAGAGCTATTGTATAATTTGCTTTACAGAATCCTTTTGACTTCATGTGGTCCCATTTATAAATTGTTATCCTTAATGTCTGTGATATAGGGCTCCAGTTCAGAATGTCCTCATCCAAGACAATGAGTTCCAATATATTTCCCATTTTCTCCTCTGTCTGATTCAGAGTACTAGGTTTATGCTGAGATCCTTGATCCATTTAAAGTGAAGGTTTCTGCAAAGCAGAGTTAGAGATTAGGCTGGGTATCATTCTTGTATATTTCACTACACAGTTTGACCATAACCATTGGCTGATGATTCTCTTTTCTCCAATATCTATTGTTGGTCTCTTTGTCAATAATCATATGGCAGTAAGAATGTTGGCTCATAAGTGGGCCCTAAATTCTAGTCCAACAATACATAAGACTTTTCAAATTTATTTTTCTTTCATATACTACATAGTAATCACAGTTTCTCCCCACTTCTCTCCTCCTAGTAAGGCCACCACCACCTCCTTTCTCTCCTATCCACTCACTCTTCTCTTTCCCTTCAGAAAAAGCAGACCTCCCAGGGATATTAGCTAAACATGACATATCAAGTTGCAATATGATGAGGTACCTAGGCACCTTCTCTCCCATGGAGGTGGATGGGGCAACCCAGTATGAGGAAAAGGGTCCCTAAAGCAGGCAAAATTGTCAGAGACAGCACCTACTCCCAATGTTCAGAGTCCTATAAGAAGACCAACTATACAACCTTAACATATATGCATAGAGCCTAGGTCAATCTACGCAGGCTTCCTGATTGCAGATTCAATCTCTGAACTTCTACATGGTTAGTTGATTAAGTGGGCTCTTTTTTTTGGGGGGGGGGTGTTCTTGACTTCTCTGGCTCCTATAATCTTTCCTCTCCCTCTTAGACAGGATTCTTCCAGCTCTGCCTAATGTTTGGCTGTCAGTCTCATGAGCTTGTTTTAATGCCAGTACCATGATGATTTTACTACTACATTTCTACTTGAAATCTGGTATGCTGATACCTCAAAAAGGTTTTTGTTGTTGTTGTTCGGGATTGTTTTGGGGAGCATTAGTAGTTTGTGATTCCACATGAAACTTAAGATTATTTTGTAGTTTTTTGAATAATTGCATCCAAATGTTGGTAAGATGAATCATTATATTTCACATTATTAATCCTTCTATATAGGGCAAAAGGGGGTCTTTCCATTCCTTTTTTTTTTACTTCTCTGTTCATCAGAGATATCATCCTACAGTTTTATTTTATTTTTTGTCTTTGTCTGGTTCTGATATCAAGATAATACTAGTCTCATAAAAATAATTTGAAAATTTTCCTTCTCTTCTAGTTTGCAGAGTCTTTCAGGAAGTATTGTTCTTCTTTGTAAGTTTGGTGGTAGTTTCCATGCTGGATCAATCAAATGGCCAAGAAACTTATTTTTTTAAGTTCCACATCCTTATCCATCAAGGAATTGCAATATAAAACCAATTTGATAGTTTCACAGTAATCTGTCAGAATCAGAGAGAGAGAGAGAGAGAGAGAGAGAGAGAGAGAGAGAGAGAGAGAGAGAGAGAGAGAGAGAGAGAGAGAGAGATTCTGGCGTGGACGTTTGGATACCGGGGCATATTGGAACGCTAATGGTTCACTGTGAAAATCAGTTGTAGTGTGAAATAGATAGATCACAAAAATGTAGTTATACCACTCTTGAGCGTAGAGTCAGACAACTATATTTCACTATAAAAATAGCTGTTTATCCACATTCAGTGCTATTGTAGTCACAATAGCCAGGATATTAAAGTAATTAAGATGTCCATCAACTGAAAAATTGCTAATGAAAATTTGGTGCATTCACACAATGAAATGTTATTCAGCTGTTAAGAGAAATGAAATTATGAAATTCAAAGGTAAATGAACAGACCTGGAAACAATCATTTTGAGTGAGAAATAATCATTCTGAAGGTGGTAAAACAAAGTTCCAAGGACAAGCTGCATCTTTTATTTCATTTGTGACATTGCATTTGAACCTTTATATAGATATATTTTATTTTGAATATCCACAGAGGCCAGGAATTAGTAAGAGGCATGAGAAAGGGACATTCAAGAAAGGGGAAATAGAACACAGTGGCATTAAGGATTAAAGGAAATGATAGAACAAGATGAGTTAAATTGTGTTTGGGGAATAGGAATACTGATTACAGAAAGGAAGACAGGGAAGGATGAACTATATTAAAATGCAGGTAGCCAGTGACCATGTCCAGGTGGTAAGTGAAGTTCAAGATGTCAGTCTACCAGGAAGCAACTCCCTGATGGATAAATCTCAGATAGGCAGAGCCAGGAGACCACAGACGCAGGAATGTCTTTTGCTTCAACTGTGCCTTTACATGTTTGCTGCTGCCATCTTTCTCTGGTATCTGACATGATATGAATGGGTATGGGGAGATCCCCACTGCCTATAATGTACTATGTTTATCTCATGGAAACATCCCATTCTACTGGGCAGTTTTACCTATAGATTATTATGAAGATGATTTCTTTCTAAGATGTACTGTTTAAATGTCACTAATAATGTTAGTTTAAGTAGAGTTTTGATGATTAAAAATATAAAGAAGGAAATGTCACATTGCCACAACACATGAGTTTTTATTGAGTAGCCATATAGACTGTGGCTTAAGTTAATGATTCAGAAAAACAATTGAGTCCCATTCAGCCCATCTATCTTTAATTCTTTTAACCTTAATATTGAGAGATGTGTTCATAGGTTTTAAGTGCATCACAGCTGAAAAAAAATGCTTTGAAAATAACTAAAAGTTAGACTAGGAGCTTTTTTTTTTTT